>PVIC010021183.1:0-28799 GCA_004025085.1 Thryonomys swinderianus
GAGCTCACAATTCTTGAATTCTGCACATCTCTACAACCAGGACCATGTGGATGACACCAACATCTACCACCAGCAGAATCTGGTTCCCTTTGGATCATGGCTTAAAAGTCTCTGAATGACTGGATGGCTGAACTCTGGGAAACATTTCCTTCTTTGTCCCAGAAAGACCAAAGTGACCTAGGACTATCTTCTCAAACCAGTCTTCACCTTTTGAAGTGGAGGAATAAGTTCTTGCTATTTCTCTAATGCCTTTAAGACAACTTTACTGTTGTTGTGATGCAAAGTAACTGGCTTCTTTTTTAATACTAATATTTTCAGCAGCAAAGCTGCCCGGAACTAAATTTCATGGGTCCCAATTTAATAGGCACATTCTTTCTGGCTATCAGCAACACTTTTTTCAAATTTTCTGCTTAGTCTTTTAGTGCCACTTCTCACAGTAGATCTCTCTAGAAGTAGTAAGCAGTACCATGGTACAGTCTGAACACTGGGCTGCCTTGAAATTTTCTCTGCTAAATTAATTCACTTTCCACCCTTAATCTCATTCTTCTGAAAAGTTTTAAAACATGAGAAAAATTGTAGCCAAAATTTTTACCAATTTGGAACACACCTAGTCTCTACCTCAAATGGCAGTGGAATTCTTCTTCCCAACTGAAACCACCTGATTCTGCTATCTGTAATGTATATATCTATCATTGTTCTTCTCTTCTGTCTTCCAACCAAAGTCTCCCATCAAAACTAGCTTACAACATTCAAGGGATGTTGAATCACAGGATCATGTCAGGTGTACTCACATCAACAGCTCTACTTCTGTTACCAAAATTTGTCTTAGTCTCTTTTGTCATCATTGAGACACAATGCCTGATATCTATACCTTAAAGGAGAGGTTTATTTGAGCTAACAGTTAAGTCCATAGTCAGCTGGCACCAAGGCAGAAGAATGGCCAGCAGAGAGGAAAGCTCCCAGATCAGGGTTGCCAAGAAGCAGAAAGGTGGGAGCAAGAAGGAGAGAAATGTTTTCCAGTTGCACTCCCAGTGACCACCTCTTCTGACTGCATCCAACTCCTAACAGCAACTGGGCTACAGCACTTCCACGGTCCTCTTCCAAATGTTCTCACTATGAGTGCAGTAGGCCTTCAGGGCACAATTTTTGATCCATCCTAAAGCACTGACCTTATAAGAGACTCATAGTGAGCCTTGATGATGGCCTATGTGATCTTTACTCTCCCAACAGGGTAGTTGCTTTCCCAAGAACTGGAAGAAAGCCCTGGCATATTACTGAGTGCTTCTGTGTGGCAGATACAGCCCTTGATTCTGACCATCTTCCCCACTACATCTTCAGGCTGTGTAGGACACACTATCATCTAATGTGGTAGACAAAGAAATGAGGACTAATTTGAAGTCTGGCACAAAACATATCAAATACTGTCTTTGTATTTTTTTTCAATGAAAAAAGAATCCAGTTTTCTAAGGAGAACCTTCTTTTGTTACCTGCTTTTGTCTGTTTCTGCTGAGTCTTTTATTGTGACATCAGGCTAGGTAATGACAGCACAAGACCCAGAATTTGGAGGACACTTGACAGATTCCCCACCTAACTCAGGGGCTTGGGGAGAAGAATGCTCTAGCTGTATCACATAAAGGAGATAATAATCCTCAAAACAGCCCGTTGTCAAGGAAGGAGGCTTCTGTGTTCAGAGGGGCCAGGCTGTCCTGACAACTGGGATTTGAGGATCCATAAATATTGAATGGTGTATTTGTAACTTAAGGCCTGGGAGCCACTGTGGGAAGGTTTTAAATTCAGTTCAGGAAATAACCTTCCAAATCAATCTACAGGGGTCTTGGGGTTTCAGGACCTATTTTAGAAAGTCTCTACATTACAGCTGACTCTAAAACTAAGTTATACTTATTCCCCACCCAAAGTGGGGCACCTTCCTTCCCTCAAAGAAGAAAATCAGTCAGAGGAAGCTTTAAAAATGAAATATCTTCTGAAGACATTGTTAGCTCCAGTAGCCACTCTAACATTCAAATTCTCCTGTGGTTCATAAATACTGAGAGAAAACAGGCTTTGTTGGTGACAATGACAGGAACAATGATTATTTGGTCCTGAAGAAAACCATTCATCTAAACTCTTCTACACTAATCAAGATAGATTGCTCCTTAAAACGACCTCTAATTACTTCCCTGTTAATTATTTATATTCACCAAGTGTTTTGTGATTGTCAGCAATTGGCCCCAGGTGGTTTGTTAGGGTATTAAATATCAACTCAGGATCTAGCAGCCATGGGCTGGAGCTGGCCCGGACCCTGCACCAGCCCTTAGCACAGGTCTTCCTCCAGGTCTTGTCATTAGTGGCTTGTTGACATCACAACAGCAAAAGCTTGTATTTCTACAGTACCTTCTACACCAAAGTCTTAGTCTGAGTCACAGATGTGTGGAGTTCATATTTTTAAAGAGTCTTTTACCCACCTGTGCCATCCAGGAACGTGACTGTCATCACCAGCCACAGGAAGATGGTCCCACATTACCTGAGTCCTTGTCCTCAGAGGAGGTGTCTAACTAACCCACTTGGAATGGCCTGGCTGCTTCCCAGATTAATGTTTCCCAACTCGGTGGCCCAAGCTGTTTCCTCCAAGCATGGGTTGACCTCCAGTGTAAATGACATAGTCACCAGCCCCATCCACTCTTGGAGCCCTCAACAGAAGATGGCTCCGTGTTGCTGGAGAAGCTCCTGGCAGCTGTCTGACTGGGAGAAGAGCTCTTCTCTGCCTAATAAGTGAGACCATTTATTTTTCCTGCTTTCTCTGTATCTCTCTTCCTCTCATTGACTTCTTTTCTTCTTTCTCTTTGCTTTGTGATGTCAACTACAACTCCAACCAGGTGACCTATGAACCCTGTGGAGACATTCCAGAGTGGAATGGGGAATGCTCCATGGAAACTATGTGCAGGTTTGATGGCTCCTGTCCCAGGTCCTCTGGCCAGGCTCTCAAGTATCACCTGGAGAGATTCTCCAGCCACAGATGTCAGATGGCACCATCTGAATGTCCACAGACACATGGGGAGGGTGAGAATTTTCACCTCTACTGAGCCCTCACTTCAGAGCACAAAACAAAAGACAAGGCAAGTCAGGTTCTTCAGGGAAAGGCTGATGGCAGACAGAGTAGGCACAGCACATAGGACAGGGTGGGCACGAGGGAGCAGCTACTGCCCTGGTTTCTTAAGTTTGCTTTAGGTACATCAGGGCCTCAGCTTCACTGCCCTTTGTTAACCCTCAGAATCACCATTCTAGAGGTCATGGAGCTGAGCCACACATTACCAGGGTCTTGTGAGCTACACTGGAGGCAGCACCTCAGCCTTGTGCTTGATGATGATGATGATGATGATGATGATGGTTGTCCAGGTTCTTTCCAGAGACATGAAGTCCGCCTTTATCATAGCCATGACTCTTCACTAGTCCTGTGTGGGGTCCCCATGGGCAACCTTGGAGTTGAGGACCAAAGCCTCCTCCCTCAGGCCATGCTGTGCCATCATTTCTTGAAATACATCCCCTGAAGAACCATGGAGACTGATAATGCATGTGTAGGCCACACTGTGTCACCTCCAGGCACCTGTCATCTGTTTCTTCATGGAGGTCCCAGCACCTACCTTGAGAGGGGGTTCTAGACCAGGGTTCCTATCTCCAAACTTGTCAGACTCTCTTCTGCAAGACCCTGATGTTAGCGGTTGCCAGGAAAAATGGTCCTGGCTGGGTGATATCAGCAATGCTTTACTCCTTATGGGGAGTGTGTGGATGAGTGTTAATCCCTCCCACCAGAAGAGCTTTAGAAAACATGTGCCTCACTAAAGGTTGTGTACTGAAGATTTTATCTGATTCGCTCAGTGGGCATTGGTCCCCTGGGCGCAGTTTGGTGGTTTTCCTGGGAGCCTCTGAACCATTTTCACGTTACTTGCAAGGTTTCTCCTACCCAGAGTTGCACCAGCAAGTTCTGTCCAAGTAGGTGCCAGACTCTTAACAGGGGGACCCTGATCTCTAAACCAGCAGGACAAGGCCAGGACTGAGTCAAACAGAAGGAAAACATTCCTGAAATGTTTCAGAAACATTATCTACTCTAAATTCTTAAGTCAATATCTGATGAAAGTTTGTGGCTCAGCTGACGATATATGTATTTCTCTCAATCTTGCATCCTCAGTGTCAGTCTGACCCCATCCCAAGTAAGTCTCAGGTACCCACGTTCTCTTCAAGATGATATCCTCACTCCTTGGCCCCACCAGACCTCCCTCCCTCCCACCTCCAACCACTGAAGGGATGCTCAGTCTGTAATACCCTTTAAAATTAAAGCAGATTATCCATGGGTTTTGCTCACAGCATGTCTAGCATCTCATAAGTGAAAGGGGCCTTCTAGGGTGTCCAGAGCCCCCAGTTGGACTGCTAATGAGTGTGCTTTCTCCACAAAGCTTCCTTTCACTCCATTTGCCTAGCTAATTACAAATGAGGCCAACACACAGTTGGCCAAAGGAATTAGAAAAGTCCAAAGACACAAGTGAGCTTGGACAAGAGGCTTTTCTATTTGTATTTCCCAGAGTTGCTGGGCCTTTGTGTGCAGAGACAGCTGCTGCAGAGAGAGAAACAGGTCATCCTGGGCCACAGGGAAAGGGCAGTTGGAATATATGAAGCTTTTGCTTAAATCCAAGCTTTTCATCCTCCCGAGGGTTTTCCTGAGTAATGTGAAGGATGCTCAGTATTACAAATTATCTCTGTAAATGCTTTTGCCTGATGTCAATTTCCAGAGTGCAAATTTTCTTTCTCTTCCTTTCACTGACCCTCCCACTGAGCAAACTCAAAGTAAGGTTGGCTCTTAGTCATTTCTTCCATGGGCAACAGAGTCCTGGCACTCTTGCCTCAGAGTTGGCTGCAGAAAGGAACACTTTTCAGATGGTGACTGAAATGTTGTTTTTTCTACTTCAGCACTGCATCTGGCACAGGACTTGCTGGGACCAGACCAAAGGAAGATGAACAAGAAGAGGGAAAATGGCCTTGGAGGCAAGATGCGAGCTTCTTTCTCTTCTATGTCCATCACTCATTGTTTCTCTCTCCACATCTCTTGTCGTTCCTTGGGGCCATCTTTGGGATGAGACTGTCTCTCGGCACCAGACCATAGAAACACCCTTGACAACATTCTCTTCCCATGCCACAAGTCAAGGATCAAACAACAGGAGAAGCCACGTCTGAGTCTGAGAGAGACTCACCTGGCCAAGACCCTACGGAACCTCGGCTTCCAGGCTGTGTCCAAATCTCTGTGCCACATCTCCAGCTCGCTGGTCTCAGGGCATTCCACCCAGTCCATGCTCTGCGCTCCGTCCTGCTTCCCCTCTTTCTTTATGCCAATAACTGTGCAGCATCTGCAAGCTGCTCTCCCTGATTTGCTTTGCCCAGCTGGGGTCAGTAAAGGCTGGGCTGGAGGGACTGGCAGCTTCTCTGGCTTCCTGAGGGAGCTGCAGGTGAGGTCCAGGTGAGAATTATCTACCTCTCCTTCTTGGTTTCCTCTACTTCTGGAGTCTGAGCTTTTGTTTCTGGCTGGACTGGGTTTTCCTCTGTTTCTGTGTGCAGCTGACCAGCTACACAAGCTACTTGAAACTGTGAGGTTGTATCCCATTCTTCAGTGACAGGGGAAGGAAGCACTCATATGGTGTGTACTGAAGGTTCAGATGGTCTCTCATCTCCAGAAAACCATGGCTTGGGAAGGTCACCATCTGAGCTTTCATTCTGTTTTCAGTTCAGAACTTTCTACTTTTCTCCATAATTTGTGATAAGTACAAGATGACCACAGTAGATGTTGACTACAGCACATGGAAACATGCATTGTCCTGTCCCATTCCAGAATGCTGTATTTTTTTATTCCTATTTGAAAATGATACATCAATCTCTTTATATTTGAAGTTGATTTCTGGGACATCTTTCTTGCTGGCCAGGAAGAAATATAGCTCAGTCAATGTTACTGTGAACATTGCTCAGAATGTGTATGTTCCCACTGTCATTTTGTCTGCATTCTATACTAACATCTGTAGAGCTGTTATCTACATATTTTCTGTGTAAGACCCCTGTTGGGCTGGCGGGAGACTCAGTGGTAAAAAGTACACTTTGCATGCCCAAGGCCTTAGGTTTGATCCCCAGAAGCACATACACATTCAAGCACACATACACACACACATGCATACTGATCCACACACAGATACACACACGCATACTGATCCACACACAGACACACACGCATACTGATACACACACACACACACATACACACACATAAATTCGATTGCTTAAAAGGCCTGTGTTTTAAATTTCAAAATTTTTAGAATTAGGAGTTTTAACATGCATTATTAACACACATAAATCTATATTTTTATTATAATTTCTAAAACATGGCCTATAATTTTTGTTGTTTGTTGTTGTTGAGACAGGGTCTCACTATGTAGCTTAGGCTGGGCTTGAACTCAGTATGTAGCCCAGACTGGTCTTGAACTCATCCTGGTGATTCTCCTGCCTCAGCCTCCCTAGTGCTAGGATTACAGGTGCGTGCCACCATGTCTCACCATATAGCTTATAATTTTATGACTTGAGAAATTCATTGAAATTACCTTTGAATTCTAATATCTCAGTAATATATATAAATATTTCATAAACCACTGATAAGAACATGTATGCACATTTCTAGGAAACATATCAAAATCCATCCATTTAATATTTGTTAGTAATGATAATATTCAGACTCTGATCTCTGTGCTCACTATTGTCTTTATATATTAGATTCACAGTGATATTGTAAAGGTTCTCCCTCCCATTATCAAAGTCAATAAATTATCTCATTATAGCTTATATTTGCTCCTCAACATTTTTCAGATCTTTGCCTCTGGCTTTTTTAATGGTTAATCTTTTAGTCTGAGCAGTTTTAGTTTCCAGAAATATTCAGTGAAAAGTACCAAGCATTCCCAAGTGCACTTCGACCCCATCCTAATGTCTATATATTGCATCACTGTAGCTCATTTGTTCTGTGAATGTTCTTTTCGTAATTCTCCCACCATTCTTGTGCAGTGTGTTTTATCTTTTTTGTCCTTCCTTCCCTTTACATGTCAGTTCTGGATGCCTCATTTTTTTTTTTTTTTTTTGAGACAGGGTCTCACTTTGTAGTTCAGGCTGACCCTTAGCTCACTATGTAGCCCAAGCAAGTCTCGAACTCAGCAATCCTCCTGCCTCGGCCTCCCGAGTGCTGGGATTACAGGCGTGAGCAACCACGCCCGGCACTGTGGTATGTGGTATTGATCGTTGGTGGGCGTGAGTCACCACTCCCAGCATTGTATGTGGTTACCGGGATCAAACTCAGGGCCTTGCACTTGTGAGGCAGGCGCTGGATCCACTGAGCTAAATCTCCAGCCCATGCCTCTCTTGATATATCTTTAAATTGATTGATATTTTTCCTTTCAGCTATGTATAGGTTAGTAATATGTCTATATTTTCACAATAATTTTTAAAATTTCCTTTCTGAATTTTTCTTATTAGTACATATCTATAATATGTAATATGGATCACTTTGTGGCATTGGCACACATACACATCACATCTTCATTCCTTTTTTCATCCCTTCACCTTTCTTTTGTCTCTCAATCTCCTTCCCATTTGAGAAAGATCTATCTCCCTTCTTCCTATCATGTTTTATTTTCCCCTTTATTTATAACTTTTGTTTCTTCATTTACTTCTGATTTTGTTTTAGAGTTTTCATCTCAACCAAAATTGTCTAGCCATTTTTGTATACTGCCTACTTATTCCAACAAAGTCCTTATATTACACATAGTTTCTTAAAATTCCATGTCTGGTTGTGCAAATATCACATGTGACTATGGTGCTGGTGATGGCTCTGTTTTCCACACCGTGTTTTCATCTTTTAGTACACCTAGTCAGTTTTCCTAGACAGCTAGTCATGATGTGCTGGGTCAAAATAGTTGAGGAATCTAAGACCCTAGTGGACTGTTTTATAGGTTTTTGCCTTAGACATAGGCCCTATTTAATCTTTAACTATAGAGTTCCAAGGCTAAAATTTTCCCTTGGTTTCCTTTTTTTGTCCCCTCTGTTTGCACTGAATTTCTTTAGAGCTCCCAAAATAAACACCCCGAAACGTATACTTTCTTAGCTGAATTGCTTTCTTGTTAGCTGCAGGTTCTTTTGATGTGATGGTAAAGTGTGGAGCTTAAAAAGAGTGAGCAGTGTTTAGGATTAACTCTGTTTTTAATGAGTCTGGTCCTTGGGCTGTGACTCAGATTCCCACCATTCTGCCCTCCACTTGTGACAGAGAAGCTGGAGGTGCCAGAGTTGGGGTGTCCCTTCTGTCATTTTGACTAGGTTCCCAGGAAACACTGATGAATCATGCTTGTGACCACCATTTCCCTTGAGTGTGAGGAGAAGCCTTGCTGGGAATGATACACTGGATGTGTGTGAAATGATTGCCTTCCTGTTTATGGAAACCTAAGAAACTTTTCTCTCTTTCATTATGAGAGCTGGAAAGGAATCTGGAGGTAAAATGGACTGAAATTTAAGAACCCCATAACCCATTCCCCTTGAGATTTTGAAATTTAGGCTAGTGAACTTTGGGCTTCCAAGTCTTCCAGCTATGGCTCAGTCACCCACACATTCAGTGGTCCCAATTTCTGGCCTGGTGGCTGAAGTTTTCCATTCTTACCTTCTGTCCTCCCAATTCCAGGGCAGCCATGGGCTTGTGAAAGTCTGTTGTAGATTTTCAGTTCATCTGACTTTTTCATCAGGACGGGAATGATGACTTCCAAACTCTTTAGAGAGTCCTCTTAAAATTTTAGTTTTTGTTACAAAGTAAATTATTTTCCATTTTATTAAAAAATCCCATTTTAAAAATATTTTTTTAAGTATCTGAGAGTTCATACCCATTTTAGGGAGTCTTATGTTTTGTGTGCCTAGCTAGAAGCCCCATTTGGGAGGATTTTCAACAGTGAGAGATGGTCTCTAGAAAAAAATGTTTCAGCCAGAGATCCTTTCTAGGTTGCAGAATAAAGCTTTCCACTCCCCCCCGCCTTTTTGGAGACAGGGTCTTGCTTTGTAGTTCAGGCTGGCCCTGAGCTCACTATGTAGCCCAGACAAGCTTTGAACTCAGCAATCCTCCTGTCTCTGCCTGCCTGAATGCTGGGATTATAGGCGTGAACCACCATGCCTGGCACTGTGGTGTGTGGTATTAACTGCTGGTGGGTGTGAGTCTCCACACCCAGCATTGTATGTGGTTACCAGGGATCGAACTCAGGCCCCTGTGCTTGCGAGACAGGAGCTGGAACCACTAAGCTAACCCTCTAGCCCCAAGCTTTCCACTTTTAAACAATTCTATATATTGAGCCTACACATACATATCATATCAATGCATAGAAAAATAGATGGATTATGCACAATTAACTTTAAACAGTAGTACTTTCGGGGAGATAGTGACATTGCTGGTCGACTATGAAAAAGGGATTAACTTTTTTTTTATGTTGTGTACTTCAAAGTTATGTAAATTTATGAAAAGAGTAAAGCTTTTTTAATATAAATTATTTGACACTTTTACAGCTTTGAATATCTATTTTTACTTGAATATCTATTTTTACAAGTTTCTGCCTAGACCTGCAGACCCACCCCACAGGCCTTAAAGACTCCGAGCCTCACCAAGGTGAGGACCTTCTGGAACCATCTCCACCTCTGTATCCTCTGTCCTCTGACTCTAGATGTTCAGAGGTTGACTGAGCCTGGGAAAGTAGATGTGACTTCTCACAATAACTGGGTGCTGTGATTTAACAAAGCTGAAGGTTTTCTGTAGAAGCTGTGCTTCCCATTAGCAAATGAAGGAAGCCACTGAACTGTAGAACTGCTGCCTCTGGAGATCATCGGATGACCTTCTTCCTCTTTGGGATCAATCCTGCAGTCCTCTTCAGACTTGGAGCTTCTGCCATGTTGCTGGGCTGTTAGAAAACAGACCGTCGGAGCTCCATCCACATGGTTTCAGGTTGTGAGGCTTCTTGTCTTGGGACAGAAAGAGGGAGCAGAAGACAGAGAAGGCACAGGACTAGAGAAGCTATGCACAGCAGACAGCACCATTTTCTCCTTCAGGGGCTATAGGTCTAGGCGTGTGAGTTTCACTTGGAAAACAGTCATGTCCTAAGCACCCTGTGGAGTATGCTCAGGTCAGGTGAGATCCACCCTACCTGCAACTGTCAGTGTCACATATGGAGTCAGACACAGAGTAATTCACTTTGACCTACCACCCAGAGGTGCTGGGATCCACACACATGGACTTCACCACGCGCTCAGCCCCTGCACTCACTGCTTCCTCAATTCCTGTTTTCTTTGTCTGAACTCATGGCACCAGAAGTTTTTCAGGTTCAAGTTGGGGGTGGTATTCTTGTTTTGGTTTTGTTTTAGGATATTTACCTATAAGCCTTGACACCTAGACTTAATCAAAAACTCCATTTATGTTTTATATAAACCCTTTTTAAATAGCTTGGAAATAATTTTACAAAATATTTTTAGAGCATATGTATTTTAACTATCAGGTGTGAAATTTTCCGTGGTGAGTGAGGCCACTTTGGTGCTTTGAAAGTCATGGATTTTGGATATTTGGATTCATATTTTTGAATGAGAGGTGCTGGACTCCTAGCATGAATATGATCCATTGTTGTGTTAACTCCTTGGGGTGGTGGCCACAGTATCTTGCAAATTCATATTAAAATGCAGCATGCTGATGGTGCTGATTTTTTCTGGTGTGCAGGGAGGTGTTATGTCGGGTATGACAGCTCCTGCACTCCTGCACTGGTGTGGGTGTGGGCCTGGCTCACTGGCTGGTTTGAGATTTCCCACTGGAGAACTGCATCGGACTTACTATAGCACCTCACACATTGATCACGAGGGTGAGTTATCATAGGAGACACTTAGGGGAGTGCCTACCACTGTCTATATGCTGTCTGTTATCACTGTTACTGTCATCTCTCCTCTGAAACTAGTCCTTTGGTTCAGAGAACTGCTGCACCTGAACACTGTCCCAAAACACAGATTTGGCTTAGGATGGTCATTCAGCATTACAGGGTCACAGCTACTCTTGTCTCCTGAATAGGAATCCATGAAGAGAGCAGAAGTTCTCTGAGCCTCCTCTGCAACTTCCTGTTTTAGAGCACTGTCATGGCAACCCAGGTGTGGCTAACAAGATGGAACTGGAACACAGATAAATTGTGGCTCTTGTGTGCTTAAGTATCCACAATGTGGTTATTGTAAATGCTAATATTTTATATAAAGTATGGCTGTTCTGGATCCCAAAAAATCTATGACTCATACTTCACATAGTTGAAGAGAGAGTAGTCATCTCTTCCTTTGACCCAACCTTAGTGTATAGACATCCCTTTCCAAAAGGAAATTGGGATTTGGGATCCTTTTAGAAGGATCGATCCCAAATCCCCATGAAAATGTGATTTCAGTTTTGACTAAAACGTCTCTCTTTCCAACTATTTTTAGCAGCAAAGATAGTTTGACATACACTCTCAGCCTTCCTGTTTAACAAATCCTTACATATTAAGATCCAGGTCAAACGTTTCTTCCAAATCACTGTTGGAACATTTCAATTCATTGCCTTTTCCTGGTTCTTCTTTAGTATTTGGACACACACTATTTCTTCCTCAATTTTGTGTGCATCAATAAAAAAGAGAGAGAGAGACCCAGACTTATATTCACTTACTGGGGCAGATGGCTGAGGACTGACAACTGGTTAATGACTGCAGAGTTTCGGATGGGAACACTTGAACTACAGTGATTCTGAAAGACCCAAAAGAGGCACAAAAATCCAACAGCAAAGGATCTGACAGTACAGAGCTGACATTTAATGAATAAGAAGTTTTTTTTTTTTTTCCTACAGAGGAAGTTAACAGTGAGAATGAAGATTGATTCAAAGTCTGAGTCCTTTTGGCACCTTGCTCAGAATAACAAGAAAATAGGGTGATTTAAAGACATGAGAAAGTTAAGTGTCATTTCATAATCTTCTCTGCATATTTATGAAGAGAGAACTGGATTAATCCTTAATTTAAGCCATAAAACAAAATCAATCCAATCACAAGCCTGCTGTCATTTTTACTTTTTTATTCGTGGTAATGGTTAAAATATAAAATGAGCTCCATGAAATAAAACGAACAAAATTCTGTTTGAGTCAATAAACAGCATAGGCTGACTGCTGCATATCTGCTAGGTGTTGATAATTATGAAGATAGAACAGATCAGGAGCAGCTTAGTGGGCAGGTAAACCCAGAACCGCCAGGTGCTAAAAGCTTTGTGCTGAGGTCCCAGTGGGCTTCAGACTCTCAGGAAGCCACAGCTCTCTGGATGAAGCTGTTCTGGTTCTCTCACAAAATGATCTCATGGAAACTGTGTGACAATAATATCCACTACAGTAAAGCTTCACTTTAAGGGAAACTCAAACATGAAAATCTGGTGTTGGTTTCATGCTTTAAACATAAAGAATACAAGTCAATGATTTCTTACACTCAAAATACCATGGTACCTCAGCTCATGAATTTGATTCTTTGTACAACTCTGGTCATAAACTTGAGTCAGACAAAAACCAAATCAAACTCCATGGTTAAGTGTAATGTTAACATTGTGGGGAAATTCCATTCGATTCTTATCCAGTTCTGTTTGTGACTAGAATCATGGAGAGAACAATTAATGAACTGGAATAGAACTGCATTGATAGCATCTGTTATTCACATACAGAAGATTGATACTAGAGTCATGCATCTCACCATATACTAAATTAAAATCAAAATGAATCAAAGATCTAAATTCTAAAACAGAAACATTTAGTCTGCTGGAGATAAAAAGATAAAAGTCTTGAAGACATAGGTTTAGGTAAGAACTTTCTGATTAAGACCCCCATTGCACAAGAAATAATATCAAGAAAAAAACAAATGAGATCATATCAAATTAAAACTTCTTCACAGCAAAGGAAATAACAGACACTACAGAATGGGAAAATGATATTGCTAGTTATTTCTTGGAGAAAGGACTAATATCTAGAATTTACAAAGTTCTCAATCAGATCCCTTAGAAGACTCTATCAATAAATTGGCAAGTGAAAAGAATAGACACTTCTCAGTAAAAAGCAAAAATGGCCAATAAATATATTAAAAATATCCAGCATTTCCATCAAAACAATGCAAAATAAAGCAACACTGAGATTCCGTCTTACCAAGAAAGAATGAACATCATCAAGAAATCAAATAAAAACAGATGCTGGCAGGGCTGAGGTGGGAATATAAACTAGTGCAACCATTATGGAAATCAGTATAGAGATTTCTCCAAAAAAAAAAAAAAAACACCATTTAACCCAGATATCATCTTTCTAGGTGTCTTTGTGGAAGAACTGAAGATATTATATTACAGTGATCCACGCACAATCATGTTAATACCAGCACAATTTACAATGGCTATATATTGGAAGCAGCTTACATTATCTATCAGCATATGAATGGATAAATAAAAATGATATTACATACAATGGAGTACTACTGTGTCAAAAAGAAGAGTAAATTTGTCATTCATAGGAAAATGCACCTTTAGACAATACCTTTAAGTGAAAAAAAAACTGTTGCATAGTTTTCTTTTTATGAGAAACCAAAAGTATAAATGAATTAAAGAGTAGAACAAGAACAGAAATAGAAGGGAGATAGATCTTTTGTGAATAGAAGGGGACTGATGAAAGAGGAAGAAGGGAGAAAGTGACAGATGAAAAGTAGCGGAAATATACTGTGTATATGTACTAATTCCCTGCACAAAGTATGATCATTGAATACTGCAAATATGTACTAAAAGAAAATGTAAATTTAAAAAATTAATGGCATTTTTTAAAAAATGAATACTAAGTTATCATCCAAGAGTCACTTGATGTTATGGAACAAAAATGTTATGGATCTTTAACAAAAATACTAATTGCACTAAAGCTACATAAGTACTTAAAAATATGATACAATAAGACACAAAAATTTAAAATCCACAATAGATTTATGTTTATTCTTCATGTGAAATATTTCCATGGCCCAAGATAACTGCTGAGCTCCAATTGTTCCTCAGGACCATTGCTTCATCTAATTCACACACAACTCCATGCTGAGACAGCATTCTTTGCTTTGATCAAGTCAATGTCCAAGTCAAAAATGACTGACCTAAGCAAGACTGGAGACCTCAGCCACACGGTGCTCCCTACACCCTGGCCTTTCAGTCTGAAACCTTCATGGCCACTGGCCCATCGTCTGTATTCCCTGGGATTCAGGCAACCTTCCATATGCCACACTCATCTTGTTTCTTCCTTGGGCTCCTGCGCTGCAATCATCATTCTCTCCTTATGAGGAGTCAAAATCTCAAAGGCTTTAAGAACTTCAATGAAATCAAAGATATTTGCCCCAGGCTACTCTCCTGCCATACTCCCAGCTTTGACCTTGTCTATTTAGTGCCAAATCCTTGTATTACTGGCTTATAAATGTCATTGTTTCATACACACAACATCACTAGTGCCCTCCCTTAGTTTATTTCCTGTTCCTCCTCTTCTGAAACTTTGAAAGTGGATAAATATATTGACAAAGGTCAGGTGCAGAGCAGAAGCATCACATGCTTTTCTTGGAAACCTGGTGCACTGGGCTTCCTGTGCCTAAGAGCACTTGATCCCTGGGGGAGGAAGATGGCCTGACCTTCTTGTGCTATCATATTGCATGAGATCTCAGTCATTTCTAGGCATACTCCTTCTATATACTTTTTCCAAGAGACATTATGCCTTCCCTAATGTCTAAAGCCAAGGATACTTGAGTTCTACACTGCACTGAATCACCTCCTAAAAATTCTTGTTAACCTAAAACTGTGATAATGACATTCTTCAGAGTGGTCTGTGGTTGTGTCCAGGTTGCAGTGAGATTACCATGGAGTACCATGGGCTGAAATGCAATGTCTGGCATCCTCCTGAGAGGGGTGGACACAGACACATAGGAGGACAGGCAACCACGTGACAGCATGCTACCCCAAGTCAAGAAGGGCCACCAATGCCCCACAGCCATCAAACATGGGAAGGATTGTTCTTAGAGCTTTTGGAAGGTATTATGGCCTATATATAGATGTATCCCGAAGCTTCATATATTTGTAGATGGGGCTTTGGGGAGCTGGCTGGATTTTGGGTGTGTGATGCTGGGTTTGAGCATGTACAGTACTAAATTAGAACACAGATTGGAATATCATAGTTCTGGATGTTGATAATAGAAGGCCCATTCTAGGTATAGGTGGCACCAAGCAGTAAACTTTTATCCCAGTTGGAACAAATGGGAAAGACAGGCTCAGCACTTGCTGCTTCATTGCCTCCTACCTGCCCTGCCATGGGCCATTTTCCTCTATGATGTTCCCCTGCCATGCCACCCTGTGTGGGATCCAGCAGACTAGCGACTGAAATCTCTGCTAACTGTGAGCTGAAATGGACCTTTCCTCCTTTAACTTTAGGTGTCAGGTATTTTGTCCCAGCAATAGGAAAAGCAACTAAGGTAGAAGGAAGCAGTTCTGCTGGCATTTGGCCTTTTCGGTCTGTCCTGGCAACTGTGAGAGAAGAGATATCTTGGTTTTAGTCCTGAAAAATTAAGCAAAATGCCAAGCACTGAGATTCAGGGTGGGAACCAGAGCCTATCTACAGTGGGTAAAGGCTGAGTTCCTGTCCAGATGCCCAGCAGCTGAGAATTCTTTGGACAATAAATTTTGTGGATATTATTAAATTAAGTATTCTGAGATTTTGATATTTTATGGGTAGTCAACATAGACCTTACCTACCATCTCAAGCATCCTTATAAAAAAGGGGATTTCACACACACACATACACAATAGAGGTGAAGGTGCTGTGAGCAGAGGGGTTCAGCCACAAGTCAAGGACAATAGTCGATATAGAAGCTAGAAGAGAAAGAAAGAGGCTTTCCTCTGAGACCTGTGAAGGAAGCAGACACCTTGAGTTTGCTCAGACCTCCAGAACAGTGTGTGAGCCCATTTCCACTGTTTCAAGTCACCAGAGCTGTGGTCATTTGTTATAGCAGCCAAACGAAGGGAATACACAGCTCTGGGTAACGCTAGTAGAAGGTATTCAGTGCAGGGAATAGAAGCCCAGAAATCACCACCAGAGCTGTAAGTACACACTTGAAAACCTTTTCCCAGCCATCTAACAGGCTGGGGGCCATGAGAGACTGTTCTCTCAGCTACTGTCCCCTCTCAGGTAGGAAGCTGGCAATTAGAGGGTGAAATATGTCATCTGACCCCTGTCACAAAGCAACAGGGACAATATGAAGGGATCTAGGGAGATAAGGTCACATAGACAAGAGAAATGGATAGTGACTGCAACAAGTAGCACCCATAGACGTAAGGCACATGCTCTTAGCCAGCTCCTGTGGATGGGCACCACCAGACTGAGCATAAGGATGAGCACGCCAACCAGACAAGACTCTCAGTATAATCAACTTTGTTCTGTGGGAAAGGGACTGGTATTTTTCAGTTTCTTATTTTGAACAAGGCTGTGAGATCATTGAAACAATGGCCCTGCCCCTCCCACTGGGCAGATGCTGACCAGTTCTTCCCTGGATAGACTGAGAGCAACACATGGATAGTAAAATTTGTATTTGTAAGAAATTTCCCTTAAGAAAGGCAAATGTGGCCTGAGTTCTTCAATTATACTCTTTCATTAGTTCCAAGATGCCATCAATTTTAAGTCATGTCATTACTTCATGCTCTACTGAGAAAGAAAATGAATGCTGTCAATTTAAGTACGACAAGGCATTCGCTGTAATATGCCTTTCAAATTGAGAGATGCTGAAATGCAGGCAGGCACTTGTTGGAGAATCAAGGTCCTTTGGAGATTCTAACTTCCCATTGAAGGGCCTAGTATGGGACTCAGTGTTCATGTTCACACTAGAAATTTTGACAGTGGGGAAAGCTAACAAAACAAAACCATATTCGTTCATTTTATTTTTTAAGTTCTACTTTTATGATTATAAATTTAATAGCTTATTATGGAAAAGGAAAAAGGTGCAAGAATAAAATAAAAATCATGTGCATGGGCACTCGAGCACTGTGGGAACTCATTCCAGTGGAAATAAGATCTTGGGAAATATACAATTTTCATCTAATGATTTCCCCTCTAACATCTCAAAAGAAGACATTTGAAAAGATTACCTGAAATAAAGATTGTTGCTACTTTGGGCTTTGTTTAATAAACTCCTCTTGACTTTCTGCTGCTGTGTAATGTAGGTCACCCTTCTGGTTATTTTCATTTTAATGAAGAGCTGAGTTTGTAGTGCATTCATATTCCACATGAATGAATGTGATTTGACTCCTTGTCCTTTCTGAAAACATTTGCTAACTTGGTGTAAGCAGAACTTGCTAAAATTGTACTGTTATTTTCCTTATCTCTGCTTGCCCATGCTAGAGTTTTAAAAATAATCTATTAATAAAAATTCAGATTCAATGTCTGCTGCATAGTACGTGTCTGGAAAATGCTCACCTTATTAACTGAAATGTAGGATTTAAGTTTGCAGCACTTCTGCAAATGAGTGATGGGAAAATAAATAAGACAGGTTGGCCATTTATGAGCTGTGGAAATTTGCACAGGTGACCAAAGTTTTCTAAGCCTCAGCTTCCTCAGAGCAAAGAGAAGACAGTAAAATCTGACACTACTTTAGCACCTGAAGGAAATGCATGAGCTCCTGTGGAGCAGCATCAGGACAGATGATGGGCAAACAGCAGGCTCCCCTTTTTCTGGCTCTGGTACAGTGCCTTCTCCTTGGCAGAGGTGCCTAACACACTTTACAGCAAAGGGAATAACCCAGTTTTGAGCACGCTAAGGGAGGTGTCTTGTTTGTCACCAGTGAGGCAATGGATGCTGTTATGGCTGAAAACACATAGAAAACATAACTTGTTATGTTACTCCAGGACCACAGTCTTAGTGAGGACAGAGGATGAGGGCAGTCACAGTGCAGTGATGAACAAGTTACTTCAAGACCAACGACCTTGACTTTCCATAGCCACTAAAGAGAGTAACTCCCTCAGTGTGGAGCTGAGCATTCCATCCTGTTTCTCATGAGGCTGGTGTCAGGGGGCTGTCTGGCTGCAGCTCCCTGTAGAAGTTCCAGTGTGCAGGCATTGTACTTTTGAGCCACTACGTGCAGGACCCATCCCTTGCCATAGCAAATGTCTATGCAAATGTCCAGTGACATGGCAGATGGCTTTCACCAGTGAGTGATCCAAGAAAGAGGAAGACTAATCGAGGAGGATGGAAACCACAGATTCATTGATCCTCAGCTTTGAGCTCTGAAAGCTGACAATAACTTCCCTGGGCCATGTTCCTTCTCTGGTACCTGAAAGGAACTTTCTTCTTCTATTCCAGCTACTGCTGGTTGCTGACCTTCTTGGCACTCCCACAGCCAGTCTCTGTCTCTGTATTCACATGGCTTTGTGTTCCTGGATCCAAATCACCACCACTTAAAAGGATGCTCAACAATAGACCAGGCCCCCTAATTCCATACAGCTTCCTCTTAACTTGGTGCCATCTGTGAAGACCTTGTTTCCAGATGAGGTCACTTTAGCAGGCTTCTGGGCCCAAAGTGCAATGTATCTTTTTGGAAGTACACAATTCAGTCCATACCAAGGCACATGAAGGATGATTTGACACATGATAATAACCTAAGAGCTTCCTAAAATCAGGGCTCTTCCTTGGGAAGAACCTGCTTGGTTCTTTGTGAATTTACTTCCTGGGAGGGATTGGAGAGAAAAAGAGTTGGCATCAACAGACTACATCAAGACTCAAAGAGAAGCTAAGTTTTGATGTGGGGACCTTGTCTCCAGCTTCCTGGTTGGAGGGAACACCTAGGCCCGTGGGCTCTTTTATTTCTCATGGATGTATGGAGACAGGCTGCTACTGTCACAGGAAGTCACAATTTTCATTGGTTAAAATCAGTGTACACAATCACAGACCTCAGGGACCAGAGGGCACCTGCCCATTCCATAAGGGGGGGTCAGGGTAGGGGGAGCAAATAATTTCCTCAGAAATTTATTCTTTTAGGAAATGAGGAAGACATAGACAATCAGTGTTTATGCCTTCCCCAAAGGAAACTGAGGTGCCATTCATTTTCAGAGAGGGAAAATATCTGAGATCAGAAAAATTCAGATGAAGATAAAAAAGCATGAATTCTGCATTAAAAGTGTCCTGAAATTATACTTGGGGAATGCTTTAAGAATGTGAAGTATTGTACTTAATTTAAGGGAAGAAGAGAAAGACTGAAAGGGAGAAGGAGAGGCAAACAAGACAGAAACAGTGAGTGAGAGATTAATCCTGTAAAAGTTTGTTGTATAGAACTCTTAAATTAATAAGGAAAATCTTTTCCTGTAAAGACTAGCATATGAGCACTCACAAAAACCAAAGAAAGGGTATAAAAAGGTAACAATTCCAAGCTAGAGAACTTTTTAAATTTAAAGGCAATAAATAAACAAACCATGGACATCCAACCATGACCAGATGGAGCCAGCTGGTCCTGGCCCCACTGCCTTTGGCACTATTTAAAGTCCACACCATTCTGCATTGATCCATTGATTCCACTGCAAGATCTCCTGGAGTTCCTGTCCATGGTGAGTTGGCACAAGAGAGGAAGAGGAGGGGTGGGGGCCTGAAGGAGATCAAAGGGCCACCCCAAGTGCCAACAGATGACCACTAGGCCCATATCTTAAAGTTCCTCACCTCCTGACGGGGCCACAGCTAATAGCCAAGCCTTTAGCACATGGACCACTGGAGAATATCTGAGATGCAAGTTACTGCACGTTCTCTGCAAGAATTTGACAGAATCTCTTGGTAGCTACTTACGGTGGAAGCTTTGTCTATGTACAATATAATACACCATCTTTGTTGAGGCAGCTGAGGATGTTGATCATAAACCATAGGAAGCTGCAGCAGAGGCTTCGTGCCAGCCTCCTGAGAAACTTGCAGCAGGTCTTGGAAAGGTGGTTAGTCAGCCTGGCCCTGATGGCTCCCTCACCTCCCGCCTGCTTAATGGGAGCAAAGAGAGTTGTGTCTGCCAGGAATGACTGCACCAGGAAATAGACAATTCCCATGTATTGGATCCTACATTTCCAATTCCATGAATAGGGGAATAATTTTGAAATGAGGCAGGCATTCACACAAATGTTTATTGAAAAATCCTTTATGGTAAAACAAAAAAGAGGGAAACAACTTAATTTCCTCAAAACAAGGGGCTGATGAAATGTGTGTCGATGCAGCCCTTCAGTGGAGAGAATGTTAAACAGCCATTAACATCAATGTTGTTAAAGAAGATATGGAACTGGAAATGTTCTCATGAAGAGAGGTTTAATTAAGACAGAGAGCCCAGAAACCCTATCCTAACAGTAATATTTAAAAATGAATGGAAAGAAAAAGAAGAAAATCCTTCAAAGTGTTAGCTGCTCTGATCTTTGAGTTGAGTAGCTTCAGATATATTTTATACTCATTTTTCATGATTTGTACCTCAAGATTTCTTTTCCTAAAATTCATCATGCCATTTGCATTCAGTATAAAATAACTATGGCTATGCACTGCTTCACTGATGGGGAAATGTTCTGAGAAACACATAGTTTAGCATCTCATAGTGTGGTATCACCCTTAGATGGAGGGAATGGCCAGACTCCTACCACGTGGGCAATTAAGTGTGTCTTTCCACCACTATGAGATGGTACATGTACTTACACCAGTGTCACCGTGGACTCATGAGCCAAGGGTTGCACTACCAGCTTACCATGGCTGCAGTGCCAACCAGACATCAGCTCCAGCACAAACATATGGACCCCCGTGCCTATCACTGACCAAAGTGTATTATGCAACATGTTATTGTAAGCAAATAAACTCTCAAACGAAAGAAAACACTGAATCAGGGCCACAGTGAGGCCCCCGCAGGAGCGGCTCTGTTCCCTACAAAGTTGTCACTAATGTTTTCCTGCCTGAGTCCCCTGCTCAGAAGGAGGCAGAGCTGTGGGTCTTGTGTCATCATACATCTGGCAGCCAGTCAGTACTCCTCTCTCCAACTATATCTTTCTAATGGAGTTGGTTCTGTTCACACACACAGCCTCCCAGCATGATTGGGGAAACAATTTCAAAGCTGAAGAAACAACTCACCTTCTGGGAAAGTATATTGACTCAGTTCCTTTCTCAGAGTGTCAGACACCCAGGCCACAATTTTCTAATGAAAATGTGTACATTAGCATAATCCTAGCCAGCTGTGCATCTCAGTACTTGTGATGGGGGATACAGAAAGTGACCCTTGTATTTATCCACTTGGTACAAAAAATAGCAAGGTGTGTCAGATTATAAACAGATGAATTTTACCCACGTTATATGCCATGTTATATTTGTATTTATACTTTTTTAAAAATGTTTTATGTTGATTTTCTTGTAGAACTAGCCCAATTCAATACAATGTTACCTGACAACCCACTTTTCCAGCTTTGAGAGGAGGTTGAAGTGAGTAATCAGGTGACTCAGCTACAAAAGATGACTTGGATCATGTGAACTGAAGAAGTTAGCAAGACATAACAGATAGAAATGTACAGAATGAAGACCTCAGTTCCAGTGAAGAGGAACACAGTCACATCAATAGATATCCAACTAGTCAGAATGCTACAAAAGGGTCTTGTACACGTGAATGATCCAATTTTAGAACCAGGTCAAAAATGTTACTAGGTTCTTCCAGTAGGGTGAAATCTATTGGACAGAATGACAACACTGTGATTCATTATTGGAAATTGTTTGCAATGGATGATATGCCACAAGATGTCATGAAATACCCTAACAATGAAACATAAGTAAAACATTCCCTATGCATCAATACTAATAAAAATATACTTATCATGACATCTCACTATTTGAAATAAAAGCCTCCATGGCAGGACTTTATCATTCTAATTGTCAGACTCTACAGGATTTGTGGAGACGTGCCAAATGTGATGTTTAGGTTTTTAGAACAATACTGACACTCAAGAGGTTGGTGACCTCCAAAATTGCCCATTTTACAACAAGCAGACCCTCAAAGAAAGAAAAAAAATCCCACAAATTGGCTGCTGTTTGCTCATTTTAGCAATTTGTCTACCACACGAATACATGACAACTGAGGAACACCTTGAGTTAATTCAGGGTTGTTGAAGCTGTTGATGATATATGCTAAGTACACCTTCCAAATAGGCCATGAAAATACACCCCTTGGTAGATGCAAAGATGTTTTACATTTTGAATTTAGAAATTTATCTTGCAACTTAGCTACCAGGTCTTTATTCATGCAGGAATAAATGGTTCTATGTCACAAACAGATTTGTTGCTCTTATTTTGAAAAATAACCCAAATGTCACATTCAACAATTGGCTCACTCGTTACCATTGATGCTGCATTGCTAAAAGACCATCAGTTGAACAGCACAGACACCACTCACAAAAACAAAGCTGAGATGCCTGAAAAAAAATGTTGCAGCTCATAATAGAGAAATGTATAATGCAATCTTTGGACTTTAGAAAGATATAACACTGGCCTCTTACATGGTGAAAAAGTAATATTGCTACTGTCAGTGTTAAACCATGATGACTATGAGATTGATAATAAATTGGGACATGGTGGTGCATGTGTATAATCTGAGTACTTGAGAGGTTGAGGTATGAGAATCCTCTGAGTTCAAGGTCATCCTGTACTACATATTGAGTTCAAAGCTAGCCTGGACTACATGGTAAGAACCTATCTCAAAACAAATAAAAAAAGATTGACAGTGAATCTTCAACACAATGAAACTGGAGATTCGGATTTTACAACATAAGGCAGAGAAGATATTGTCAATGAATATGTGCAACAACTATGATGTCACTTGAAATACAAAGCATTGGTTTGTGTTTTACTTGATACTAAACATGCCAGGCATAAATGGTTTCATGATTTACAAAGAAAATAACAAGCCCAAAATATCACAGAGAAATTTTCTTAGAAGATTGAGACTAGAATTTATAAATGATAAGTTACAACTGAGAAAGTATGTACAGTATGAATCTGCTCAAAAAGCTCTGCAAAAGAATTCTGGAGCCCACCATTGAGCAAACAAGGGAAACATCCCAAGAAACTGTTAAGAAAACAGACCAGCAAGATGTCTAGTATGTCTTGCCAAAAAGAGACAGGAAAATAAGACACATGTACTATCAATTTTAACGATACTTGTGTATATGAAACATGCTTTGTCATGTGTGAAGACTGCCTCAGATGTGATAAATGATTATTCTTCTGGTAGAACTTTGTTTATATTTTCATTGTAATTTACATAGAAATTTATTACTGCTTTTATTTTTGGTCCTTGTAAGTAAACAGTTGATGTCAAAAATACTGATGCTTAATGCCGGACGTGGTGGCTCACGCCTGTAATCCCAGCACTCAGGAGGCAGAGACAGGAGGATTGCTGAGTTCGTGGCAGCTTGCCTGGGCACCATAGTGAGCTCAGGGCCAGCCTGAACTACAAAGCGAAACCCTGTCTCCAAAAAAGCAAAAAAAAAAAAAAAAAAACTGATGCTTTTTCTTGACACTTTTTACATATGAAAAATTTAAATATTTTATTTTATTGATATTTTACTTTCCTGTTAAGTATACATTGTTTAATACAATAAACTTATAAGATAAAAATTAGTAAGTCATTGGGCCGGAGATTTAGCCCAGTGGTCCGATGCCTGCCTCACAAGTGCAAGGTCCTGAGTTCGATTCCAGTAACAACATACAATGCTGGGCATGGTGACTCACGCCCACAAGCAATCAATACCACACCCCACAGTGCCAGGCGTGGTGGTTCACACCTGTAATCCCAGCACTCGGGAGGCAGAGGCAGGAGGATTGCTGAGTTCCAGGCTTGCCTGGGTTACATAGTGAGCTCAGGGCCAGCCTGAACTACAAAGTGAGACCCTGTCTCAAAAAAAAAAATTAGTAAGTCATCAATAGAAATACTTCTAACAAAAACATAGGTGTTATGCACCCATCTTAATTCAACTTTCAAAAACTTGCTGTCTTTAGTTCTCCACCAGGACTTACAGGGCTGAGAACCTGTGTGCAGTGATGATAGGATGCAGTGAGGTGGGGATACAGGAAAACCTGTCAGTGCAGGCATCTCTTTGGCTAAGCCCTGGGCTCAGCAACCAGACAATTTGCTCTTGCTTGAATTTTATTTCCATTTCAATTAGAAATGAGGAAGTTTAAAAAAAATCAACTGACAGCAGCAAGCTTAGTTGGAGTATTTTCTTCTTAGATGTTACCATATACCTTGCTCTTTCCTCATCAAATGTCTTGCTAGTTCAGTCCCTATCTCTCTGAGTAGATTCCATGGAGGACTTTAGAGTGCTCTTTACACGAGAGGAGGAGCAACAACTCAGATGGAATAGAGTCAGGCTCAGCCTCCTGCTCTTCCACAGTAGGACAGAGGCAGCACTTCCCCCACTCTTGACCTAGCTTTGTGTAGCTTCTAAGCAGGAACAAATGCAGTTCCTTTGCATTTCCTCTGGGCAGGAGCAGCTTTGTTGGCTTTCCCTTGTGACCTTTCCATCTACACTTTTTGACTCTACATGTTTTCTTGACAAATTCCTAAGAAGACAGCTGAGTGTTTCTGGCCCAGAGTTGATGAAACTTCTCAATTCTTTATGCTTCAACCAACAAAAAAAAAGAGCAAAAATCATTGCAGAATTATTGACTTGCTTTGTCGTTGACACTAATTACTTTTAGCTTAAGCATTAAGTATTTTTAAAGAAAAAACATGTATTTTGGTCTCTCTGGAGTCTCCATATCATCTTACTTCACATTTGCCTGACAAGGAAATGCTCTGCAACTTTTCACTAAAGAAATGGAGATTGATATATCTTCCTTTCACTCTAATCGTACCAGTTCCAGCCCCTGGCTTTAATAAGCTACAACATTTAGAAGCTTTAGAAATGGTCAGCTGGAGGCAATATAAGTTTCAGAATTCAATCAAAAGTGGGCCTATTAAGGCTTTGGAAGACTCCAGAGCCTTTGTAGCCTGCTCCTGATGGAGCAAGGCTGACAGACCATTTCTCCGCAGACCCCATGGGCCAGCATCTTTGCATCCTCAGGCCCTGCGCCTAGGGAAGCACAACAAACTGCATGTGAAGTGCTTGCAGCTAATTTATGCCTTAGCTGTCCCTGGTTCTGAGCCTGCTCAGTCAAGTGTGATAAGGTAGCACCATGGAGGAAGCCCAGGAAGGAAGGGCTCAGGATGGAGGTAGTGAGAGCCTTCACGCCCTCACCTCAGATGCCATAATTCGTGTCAGTTCATGCTAATGGCTTGATAATCAGATCTTTTGTTACATGAGCCTTCTCTTGGAGGGAAGGGTGATCAGTCACTTTGTTCATTCATTCTGCTGACACTTACAGTACTTTGAACATGCAGTTTCCCTGAACAACTCTGGGTCCAGACAAAGGGCCCGCCTGTCTGGTGTTTCTGCCTCCCTAATCCTTTACAGATTGGTGCTGTCAGCGCCTGATGGATGCAAAACCCAGACAAGAGGGGATGGGAGTGGTTTCTAAACCACATGGAATCCTGAGTACACAGATGCTATGCTGCTGTGCCTGTTGATGAAAAAGTGCAAACAGGAAAGGCCCTCACATGTTAGAATAGTTTGTGACACCTTATTCCTGCTTTCATCCACATACAGACCTGATCTTAATGAGATGTCGCCTTGAACCTTTAGAGATGCTTCCAGTCTAAGTGAGTTGAATGGATGCTGAGTACCTGCTGTGTGCAAACTGCCCCCCTAAAGCTTCCAGGGAGGAGGAAAAACTGGTCCTGGCTCTCTAGCATGGCCTACAGAATGGGTTAGAGTCCACACACGTGCACACACACACACATTCAACACTTGCAACTAGAGATGAGGCATTATTATGAGGGGTTGGAGGGACATGGGAAAAAGAAAGGAACAGCATCTGAAGGCTTCATAAAGAGTTGGGGTTCCAGTGAGTCAGAGCACCCACTAACAGGAGGGTACTTGTAGGCAGAAGTAAGTCAGGAGGTGCTTGGAGTGCAGAGGACAGGACTGAAGGAAGAGAAATGCCAGATGGGCTGTCTGTACCATGTAGGAAGAGAAGTGGGACAGAGGCTGTGGGAGACGTGAGGGATAACACTGTGAGACTTCTGTGAAGATTTTATGGACTGTAAATACCATTACTCACTCATCTGGTACTCAAAGACCAGCCCCCTGGTAGACATGTGTTTCCCAAAACTTCTAAGAAGCAGGGACTCTTCTCTATGTGTCTTCAGCAGCAGGGCCCATTGTCCTGCTTCCTGTGCAGGTACACATTCTCAGACCATATGCCCTGTAACCAATGCCAAGTCCCCAGGAAAACAGATCAACTCTGGGCAACTCTGTCTTTATTACATTATTGTTGCAGTTCTTTTATTTTTGCAATTGAATTCTTTATTGGTAAATTTATATACATATCACAATCACACATAACATTGGGGAATTTGTACCAATATATGACAAAGTCAATTCTCATTTTTACCCATATACCCACCTACCCATACCTCCCCACCCCTTATATACGTGCTCCTTTATTTACTGTCAGAATCATATTTATTCCTTCCCCTCAGTACATTCCCACACCAAATTTCCTTTGGAAATATCCCATTCTACAAAGACTGTCATACTTTCTAGAGCTCATTTGCATCTGTAGGTGCTCATATCAATGAGAAGATCCAGTACTTGCCCATCTGTGATCAATTGATTTCACTCATTAGTGTGTCCTCCAGATGTATCCATTTGCACATAAATGGAGCAAACTTGTCATTCTTTATGGCAGAATAATACTCCATTTTATTTTTTTAAAAAAAACACATCTTCTTTATCCACTCTCCAGTTGATGGACATCTGGGTTGTTTCCAAGATTGAGCTATCACAAACTGAGCTGCTATGAACAAGGGTGTACATCTGTCTTTCCAATGTGATTTTTAAAATTCTTTTGGGTATATTCCTAGCAGGGGGATAGCAGGGTCAAATGGGACCCCTAGTCCTAGTTTTCTAAGAAATCTCCACACAGATCTCCACAATGGTTGCACAAGTCTACAGTCCCACCAACAGTGGGAGAAGGGTTTCTTTCTCCCAACAGCCTCACCAGCATTTATTGTTGCGTGATTTTGTAATAGCGGCCATTCTTTGTGGAGTGAGATGAAATCTCAGTGTTGTTTTCATTTGTATCTCTCGAAAGACCAGTGATGTGGAACATTTCTTCATATGTTTCTTAGCTGCTTTGACTTCTGCCTCTGAGAAGTGTCTGTTCACTTCAGATGCCCATTTTTGAATTGGGTCTTTAAACTTGGGGAGGCTGATCTGTTTAAGTTCTGTATATATTGTAGGTAATAGCCCTTTGTCTGATAAACAGCTAGTAAAGATATTTTCCCATGTTGTTGGTTGTCTTTTCGCAGTGCCAGTGACTACTTCTGCTGTGCAGAAGTTTTTCAGTAGGATGAGATCCCATTTGTTGATTCTTTCTGCTAGTTCTTATGCTATAGAGGTTTTATTCATAAAGTCTCTGCGTAAGCCAATGTCTCCAAGAGTTGTACCTAGCCTATTTTCCAGCAGGCTAATTGTTTCTGTTTTAATGTTTAACTCTCCTATCCATTGCGAATTTAGTTTTGTGCATGGTGAAACACATAGGTGTAGCTTTAGCTTTTGGCAGGTTGAAGCCCAGTTTTTCCAGCACCATTTGTTAAAGAGGCTGTCTTTCTTCCATTGAGGATGATTGGCTCCTTTGTCAAAGACAAGGTGGCTTAGTGTATCCGGGGTTGTTTCTGCCTCTTCTAATCTATTCCACTGGTCCTCAGGTCTCTTACTTTGCCAGTACCATGCAGTATTTATCACAGAGGTGCGTCAATAGAGTGCTGTTCAATTTCCATTTGTTTGTGAGAATATTGAAATTTCTTTTGCTATTCAGCTCCAGTTTCAAGGCACTATGGTCTGATAGTATGCAGGGGATAATTTTGATTCCTTTGCATTTACTTAAGCTTGTTCTATGGACTAAAATGTGATCCATTTTGGAAAATGATCCATGAGCAGCTGAGAAGAAGGTATATTCTCATTTTGTAGGGTGAAAAATTCTGTAGACATCGAATAAATCCATTTGCTCAAAAGTTTGATTTAGCTCAAGTATTTCCTTATTGATTCTTTGTCCAGTTGATCTGTCAGTTTGTGATACTGGAGTATGAAAGTCCCCTACTACTATTGTATTCATGGTTAACTGGCTTTTCATGTCCAGTAATGTTTGTTTTATATAGTTGGGTGCATTCGAGGTTCATGCACAGATATTTATGATTGTTATTTCTTTCTCTTGGATCATTCCCTGTACAAGAATATAGTGACCTTCTTTATCTCTTTTAAGCAGTTTGGGTTTGAACTCAATTTTATCTGCAAACAAGATAGCCACTCCTTTTTTTTTTTTTTTTTTTTTTGCAGTTTCCTATGGCATGGAGGATTGTTTTCCAACCTTTTATTTTCAGTCTATGGGTTTCCTTCTGAATTAGGTGTGTTTCCTGTATGCAGCAGATTGTAGGATCTTGCTTCTTGATCCAATCTGCTAGTCTGTCTTTTAATTGGCCCATTGAGGCCATTGACATTAATGGTTATGACTGATATGGACATATTCAGAGCTGCCATGTTTC
>PVIC010021184.1:0-28820 GCA_004025085.1 Thryonomys swinderianus
GGGCCGGAGGGTTAGCTCAGTGGTTCCGGCGCCTGCCTCGCAAGCGCAAGGACCTGAGTTCGATCCCCGGAAACCACATATAATGCTGGGCGCGGAGACACGCCCACCAACAATCAATGCCGCATACCACAATGCCGGACGTGGTGGCTCACGCCTGTCATCCCAGCACTCGGGAGGCAGAGACAGGAGGATTGCTGAGTTCGCGGTGGCTTGCCTGGGCACCATAGTGAGCTCAGGGCCAGCCTGAACTACAAAGCGAGACCCTGTCTCCAAAAAAAAAAAAAAAAAAAAGAATAAGAACAAAACACAATTTTCTATGCCAGAAAGCTATCCACCAGGACTCACTCACTTTACTAAATTTCTTTTTTTCTCTCTTTAGGAACTTAATCTTTTATGTTTTAGAAAATTGCATTCTTAATCTTCTAGTCTCTGGCTTTCTGGAACTAAACTGAAAGACACAGAGATGTTCTAAAATTATGGTGAGCTGCAGTGAAATGTATATACTACCCTCTGAAACACCTAAGTTTGTGACTTACTAATGTCAACACAAGAATTAAATTTCCCTAGCTATTCAGAATTAAGCATTCTTTTTTTTTTTTTTTTTTTTTTTGAGACAGGGTCTCGCTTTGTAGTTCAGGCTGGCTCTGAGCTCACTATGTAGTCCAGGCAAGCCTCAAACTCAGCAATCCTCCTGTCTCTGCCTCCTAAGTGCTGGGATTACAGGCGTGAGCCACCACGCCCGGCCAGAATTAAGCATTCTAAATGACACTACATAAATAAAAGATGGTCTCTTCTCTCTATTTTCATCCACAGAATCCTTTCTGACCAATTCCTCCATGTTGTAAACTTTGCTTTCATTTTTTAATTATTTAATCTTATTTGATTAGTCCCAACTCCCCCCACACTTTTATTTTTCTATTTTCTCAGGGGACTGAAATCATTTCAACAAGTCTTGTTGGTCAAACCGTGTATGATTTTATTCTTTATATTCTCTGAAATGTTATTTTTCTTCTTAGCATCCCCCGCCATGCCACACTTCGCTTTGTCTCCTGCAGCCTGTCAGCCCGTTGTTATGACTCTTCGCCCAGAGCACAGGAGGCCCGGAGATGACAAGCCGTGCTGCTGTGTGCATGACTGCTCTTGAGGCTCCGTTATGAACATGACAGTTTCTCCAGCTGCTGTCCCGAGTACAATATTAATATTTCTTCTCATTAAAATCACAGTAGTTGAAAGAGTCATTTTTCATCAAGGGACAGAGTCGTGTTTGTATCCTAAAGTCAGAGGATGCAAACTGTTTAAAACTATTAATTAGCTGCTGAATGGAGAGCCCCCAAATGGTTGGTTTTGCTGTCTGGCTTCCCAGAACACAGAATCACTCCAGAAACTGACAAGTTATTTTTGTCAGACTACGTAATAATTCCATATGATAATTAAGGGTTTTGAACCTACTTTTCAGAGACCCGATCATTGTCCTACGTTACTTGCTCCATCCTGCTCTGAAATTTATGTGAATTAAATATAATGGGATGAAAAGTATATTTGAGAGTTCACTTTAATTTGCCACTTGAAAGTGAAAGTCATTTGAGTGAATTTCTCCCAAGTACATTCACAGAAAGATCTCTCAATATGATGTGCTATGATTTATAATATAGATTTAAGGTGTCATAACAAGGACTATGTGGAAATACTGGCTTTCTTATAAGCAAAGGGAGCAATCCTGAGGTGCATTCTTTAAGGTGAGCCACGCAAAGTTGATGCGAACAGATGGTTACTAAGTGTTTTGTTTTGTTTTGTTTCTGAGACAGGGTCTCGCTTTGTAGCTCAGGCTGGTCCTCAGCTCACTACGTAGCCCAGGCAAGCCTGGAACTCAGCAATCCTCCTGCCTCTGCCTCCCGAGTGCTGGGATGACAGGAGTGAGCCACCACGCCCGGCACTGTGGTATGTGGTATTGATGGCTGGTGGGCGTGAGTTGCCACGCCCAACATTGTATGTGGTTACCAGGGATCAAACTCAGGACCTTGTGCTTGTGAGGCAGGCGCCGGAACCACTGAGCTAAATCTCCAGCCCTGGTTACCGAGTTTTAAGAGCATCTTGACGCATTGAAGAAAAATGTCTAGTACAGATGTCTTCCCTTTGAGGACCTGGAGAACCAGCACGGGGCTTCCGGAGGCCTTCAGGGAATGGGAGCAGCTCCCTGGGGCTCAGTCTTCTGCCACAGATTGTGAAACAGTTGTTATTATGAAATGTTAGGGCCATAAACTAGTTTTTAAAGGCACATAGGAGAATTGAAGTTACTTAATACCTGGTAAACCATAGAAGTTTTGTAGACGTTGTTCACCAACTTTTCATGAGTGAGTCGATCGATATTCCTCGGCAAATATATTTACTATGCAATGTAAATATATACATTCCTGTACACACACACACACACACACATTTCTGTTATGTTTTGCACCAAGTCATTTTATATTTAATTACTTCACGTCTAGTTTTCCCTTTCAGTTTTGAACTGAAATCACGAACTGGGACAATTTTTGATGACTAATATCGTACAACTTTGACTTTTCCATCAGGTTCAATCTCAGTGACCTTTGGTGTAGAATTGTTTTAGGAGAAGCATTTCTTTCTGGGCCAGCGCTGTTCCTATGAGAAGCTTGTACTGAGTGGAGCATCAAAATTGGTTTGTAGATTAAGGCTGCTCGGGTCCTCTTTGCCCCCAGGATTTGTGTTTATGAAATTCATTTAGAATACTGTGAGATGCTTATCCTTCTTCCTGCTCCCAAAGTTACTGCGACATGGCCTCAAAATGTCAGCCTGTAAACAGTCCTTTTGAGAAGAAGAAACAAAACCGTGAAAAAATATGACGAACATTTTATCTTTATCGTGTCAGAATAATTTTAAATATATCCAATTTTATTTACTTTTGAAGTACACCACCATTGCTATATTTTTCTGAGATAATCCATTCACTTATTTCTGACCTCTCACAAAATTTACTTAGAATAATGTGCCGTTTTGTTTTTCCTTAAAAGACAGCAGTTATAATTTTCCTTTTTAAAAGAATCTTCCAGGGAACAATCATACAACAGGGATATCTCTTCCTTGCTGTACAGACCCTTCACCATGAAAAATTTGTTGCTGTTTTGAGTTATTATTATTAATTTTGTGTGTGTGAAAGAGGGCCTCATCATTTAGTTCAGGTTGAGCTCATTCTGTAGCCAAAGCTGGCTCAACTCATGGTGACCCTCCTGCCTCTGTCTCCTGAGCGCTGGGGTTACAATGGTGAAAGCAGTGCACTGTCACGTCTGCCTCACATGGGTGACACATCATGACTTTAATAAAACACTGAATGAAATTTACATGCATATATTGTACACCAATAGAATCAATTAAAAATAAAAATTTGGAAGGACCTTGCTAAAATTCAGGTTCACTAAAATAGAAGAGACTTTATTAAAATCAATCCAGACATAGGCTTTCAGGAGTTTTCAAGGATACACGCAGTGAGCTGGTTACATGATAATCAAGTTATGATTATTCTCATTGGCCAAATGTGCTTGTGTCTCCACCCTAGAAAATACTTATACCAGTAAATGGCACGCATTTTCTCCTGTCCTTATAGTTCAACTGAACCAAGTGAGTGTCACATAGACGGATTCACTTGGTATCACACAGGTTTTGACTGATGTGTTTTACTTTTGCCCAGTGTTTGTGACGATCCTCGGTTTTATTGCACGCAGCTCTGGTACGTTTCATCTGATTTCTCAGTAACACTCCGTGTGACACTGGAACATATTGTATATGAACTAGATTCAAGGCTTCTGAGGTTGTTTTCAAGTCATTTTTCTATAGAAAATATTTATTAATATCAACAACAACTCCATCGATAATTTTAGGCTAAGAAAAAAAAATGTGAACAGGTTTAATAGCTCTTGTCCTATTATTCATATTTTCTTCATTTTGATCTTGTTAGGCCACACATAATGGGAACTTTTCAAATGAAGTATTTGAGAAGCATTAAGTTTATCATCCATACTGATTGGATATTGATAAGCAAATACCATTCTGCTGACTTTTATTATTTATTTTTAATAATGAGGTTATTTGACAGGACAAGTGGTTCCACTTAAATCCCATTCAAATGAAATCAAGCTGAAATATACAAATGACCTCTTAGTTTCTTAGACATATCACATTTCTAGGAATGTCTTTTTTTTTAAATTTAGCTAGTTTGTCTTTGAATTTGCTTTAAAATTCTTAATATACTTCTCCTTTTAAAATTTATGCTTGATTAAAAAGATATTGTGGTTTCTTTGATAGTCCAGACCTGGGCATTGAATCTGTGCCTTCACAAAAAGCTATACACTTAGGCTTTTAAATTTTCATTTTATTATTCAACTTTATTTTATTATTCAGTTTCATTTTATATGTTGCTACAGCATCTTGCTAAGCTGTCCAGGCTGGGCTCAAGCCTGCGATCCTTCTCCGTCAGCATCTCAGAGGGCTGGGATCACACCCTCTCACCCTGTAACACACACACACACACACACACACACACACACACACACACACACACACACACACACGGGTTCCTAGCGGGAGCCAGCCGGGGAGCCACTAGGCAGCTGAAGCTAAACTCCTGGGATGAACCTCTCATGGAGTTGGAAAGAGATGAGGTGGAAACATGAGGAGGAGGAGGAGGAGGAGGAGGATGTTACCCAGAACCCTCCTTGTTCACTTGGTTTTAATCTTCCTATTTCTTTTAGTGAAAGGAATCACTACTCACACAGGAGAGACACAATGTCCTATGGCAATGAAACTGCAAGAATGTAATATTCATTCCATAAAAAATGATCCCCAGATTAACTTGTGATTTCAACCACCTCTATCTGGTACTCATGATAAAAGGAACTATCAGTATATAATATATAGCTGTTCCTATTCACTTCATTATCTCTCCACTGTAGCAGAAACTTTCAAAAAGATTATGATTGATTTCTCTCACTTGCACAAATTTCAATGCCTCATAAAGGGAACGGGTCCCTTTAGTAACCTTATCCCAGGAGATTTGTGTACAGAATGCCAGGGAAGTTGCGCACTATAAATCCAGTTCTGTATTTCTACAGTGCTAAATTTTTGTGCTCATTTTATAGCATGCTAGGGAATTTCCGCCATCTCAGTCTTGCTGTTTATAGACCACCATGGACTTAAGGAATCAATTTAAAAACTCAGAGCAATGTGTTGGAGGTATTCCCAAGCACTTGATCTAACATACTAAATTGCCAGTTCTGGGTAAATGTGCAATACAGATAGATTAATTAGATCTTACTTTATACTTGGTCTTTGTAGTTGTGGTATCATCATAACACAACTCCGAATGGGCTAGAGCTCTGGCTAGTCCAATTAGTTGACACTCTGAATTTCTGTTTCCTCCTGACTTGACTACAATTTCAGATTGATTTTCTGGATGGTCTCAGGACTTAGAGTATTTTAGGGCCTTATGTACAGTATCATGGCCACTCTTCATATACTGTAGGACGGTGGGAATTACGTGCTCGCTAAAGTCATTCACAGGTTCTCAAGCAAATAAAGGCCATGCACGATTCAGCTTTCCGAACTCTGGGCCTAATTACCCGACATCCACAACTTGCAGGGCGAGAGATCCAACTCGGCTCACAGTTTTAGTCCTTCAGTTGATCATGTGGCTTCGAGGCGGAATCACCTCGGAATCACCTCGGAATCTTACTTCTCTGGAAGGCAGAGATCCTGAGCTCACACCAGCAGTGGGGAAGTGGAGCAGAGGAACAACAGCAAGAAAGAGTCATGGATCTGTGTGCCAGCCAAACACACACACACACACACACACACACACACACACACACACACACATATCATTTTGCAGTACAGATCTCCCCGTCCTCAGAAGTCCATCACACTGTCAAGTTAGCTTGACTCTCAGGGTCATCACTAAGGTTAAAAAATAAAAATAAAAATTATTGTACTTTCCAGAAGATTATATTGGTACTTCAATTTTCAGAGAGCTTTTCTGGGTCTGCTTCCATATTCTTCTCTTGTAGTTTTGGTCTTTCCACTGCACCAAGGGCCATGTACACCGCAGTTTAAACATAGTAAGAAATTTATTATTAAACTAAAATTTAAATTCTGAAAGCCAAACATTGAATCTAATCATTAGCCATGTCTGTGAAGCGGGTAGAAAAGCTAAGTCATTGTTTAGGGGAACCCAGTGAGTCTCTGTGTATCCACCTAACTTTGACCTTGGATTACTATCATATTACACTCTGGATAGCCATGAGGATAGCATAGCATGGACTTCTGAAAATAATTTTCTTTACCAACATTATCTAAGACTAAAATAACTTTAAACATAGGTGTTCTTCCAGTGCCAGCCCTCCCATCTGAAGCTAAAATTTCAGGATTGTGTTTCACATTAACTTCTACAAAATTATCTGCATTACGTTAAGTAGGCATACAATCCAACTCCATCAAACCAGTCGGGCATTCATTGGTTGGTGTAAATTATTTTAATCACTTGAGGTGCAGACAGAAGCCCCACAGGAATGTGCAATCGAGTTTTTAATAGATTTTGATGAGTATGTTCGTTGTGGAGGTATAATCTGTCTTCTGAAAACCAGAAGCTCTTCTGATGCCCACAGAGGCTAGTAAGAGTAGGAAGAAACAGGTCCCTCAAATGAAAAAAGTGTCCAAGGAAGAATAGCTCAGGGATGGTGGAGCCAAGGAAACGTATCTTCTCACAAGGACCTGTGGACTTTGAGCAGTAACTCACCCCTGGGGTCATTGTCACTTGGGATTTTGTAACTGTTCTCTTCATTTTCAGAAGTGAAGTATTGTTCTGTGCATTGCAGGATGTTTGGTAATGCCCTTGTCCCATGCTAACATCTCGGTGTTATGGTTCAGATCTGGGGCATCCCGCTAAATCCTAGTATTTTGTTAGGTGACTGGATTATATTGGGTTGATATCCATTAATAGGCTAAGTCCCTGATGGATTCATAGGTCAACATGCTGTTAGGAGGTGGGATCTGGTTGGAAGAGGCGAGTCCCTAGGTGCTGTGACCTCAAAGAGTGCATTTCCCTTACCGAATTCTCCTTAGCCTTCCTGCCTCCTGGCTTCCATGAGCCCAGCAGCTCTTCTCCACTAGACCCTTTCACCTTGCACTTCCGGCTTTGAAAGCAGGTGACTGTGACTGAATCTTGTACGTACCACAAGCGAAGACAAACCTCTCCTTAAGTTTGACTGTCGGTCATTACCATTGGAGTGGGCAAAGTGACTAGGACAGAAGTTTTGATAAACAGCTTTTTGGTTTTGTTAGATGGTTTCCCTGCTTCAGAACCATTGGCCCCACAAAGCACATCCACAGCTTTAGTCCAGGACCGCAGACGCTTTTACTGTTGCCATTCTTGAGGTATGGGATGGTGAGGGAGTCCATGTCACGTGACCTCTGGCTTCCATCTTAGCTTTGTGTGCTTTTTGTTGCTGCTGTTATTGGACGAGGCAGTAAGAAGCCCTATCACTGTCTTGTGTGATATATACTCTATCAAATCTTACTTTTAGGACAGAGATTATTTTTTCTTTGTTACAAGAATGTGATTTAACATTTCTTAAATCATTCCTGCAGATTTGTGACATTATCTTGATTTATTCTATTTTGTCCTCAATCATTTAAAATCATATCTCAGGAAGAAATATTTTGCTCATCCTCACATTGAGTGCTTAATGCTGAAGCTTGGTTCATACTCACACTAGATGTCTCTTGCTGTTGGACAAGGGCTCTGGCAATGACAATCCTCACGCATCCAAGCTGCTGGAGATGCCACCTCCTCATGCCATGTGTCATCGTGGTGGTAAATCCGGAAGTGACTCTGAAGCTTCTGCCCGGAAATGACGCACAGGCCCCTGCAGATCAGCTCTTTAGCCACGTCTCGCACTCCATCCTCGCCTCAGTAAGAAGGATTTATAGCTGCATCCTGTGCCAAGAATTAAACTGAGATACCTTCCACTAATTCTAGTAGTATGACGGAGAATGCATTTCTGCTCAATATGAATATCTGAACCAACTATAACTCTGAGTTAAAAGTTAAGTACTGGGTTTCTGATGTGTGTGTGTGCCACGAGCAACAAAGAGCTCTTTAGATTAAACACAGAACACTGCCCAACAACCAGGATAGCACTTAATCTCATTTAATATCCACATCTCTCTGAGTTAGTGTGCATAACCTAAGGATTATATGTTTACTTTTGGATATTAGTTCATGTTGAAATTTCAGAGAAAAATGAGCAGATGACTACATTTTCACCAGTACGATTGTGGGCTACATTTAGCTAAAATGTTGAAACTCCTAGTGCATCAAAACATCTTCTGCTAACTTCACCAGACCTGAGAAGAGGATGAGTATTTAGAGAGAAAATCCGATTTGTTTTTCCTGCCCTGGTTCCCGATCCTGGCAAGCTGAGGGGTTAAGAGAGAAAAGTACAGACAACAATGAAAAGTACTTCAAATAAGCAAGAGCTAATGAAGGATGAAAAATTTAAAGTTGAAATATGTCTTTTCTTTTTATAACAACATTTCTTTCTTATGAATGGGCTTGGATGTAGTGTTTCAAATTTGTGAGTGCTGATCAATGAAGATGTTCCTGAAAGACAATAGGCATTAAATTGTAAATGTAGGCTAGATATAGTGAAATAGAAAATACTCAAAGGGAAAAAGTTGGTAGGGATAAGTGAGGAAGGGAAAGAAAACATTTCATGGTTAAAAAAAAAAAAAGAAACAAAGCTTATGTATATAGGGGGCTGGGGACTGTAGGTTTGGCAGGGGAACGGTAAAAAATTGAGAATTAGGTTTTGGCATATACTGGTACAAATTCTCAATGTTGACTGTGATCATATCTGCATATAAAATGTATCAATAAAATCAATATGAAAGTATGCTTTACTTCTACATATGTAAAAATGCAAAATGAGTATTTCCTCCTCTAAAAATGAAAACAAACATCATAAATATATAAAAATAGATGAATGCTTAGAATGTTTATTATAAATCAACTGAATTAAGAAGATCACAAACAATAACTCATCGTCATAAACATTTTAAATGAGAACCAGGGATTTAGCTCAATGGTTCTTGTGTCTGCCTGGTAAACACAATGTACTGCGTTCGATCCCTGGTACCACATCCCAAAGTGCTGGGCATGGTGGCTCATGCTTGTAATCCCAGCATTTGGGAGACAATGGTGGGAGGATTGCTGTGAGTATGAGATTTTGCCCGGGGTTCACAGTGAGTTCAGGTCCAGCCTGAGCTACAAAGTGAGACCCTGTTTAAAAAAAAAAAAAAAAAAAGAAGCCAGGTATGGTGGCTCATACCTGTAATCCAACACTCAGGAGGAAGAAGCAGGAGGATTTCTTTGAGTTCAAAGCCAGCCCGGGGTATATAGTGAGTTCAGGGCCAGCCTGAAGCACAAACTGAGACCTTGTTTCAAAAAAACTAAAAAAAAAAAAAAAAAAAGCAAGCAAAAGAAGCACACACATTTTAAGTGAGCTCAGTCATGCTTTTCACTGACAAATTTTCAGGAAAATTAAAATCCTCTTTTATTAGTCTATAAAGGGTCAAAGTCTTTTTTAAAAGATAATTTGGCAATTAATATTGAAATAACTGCTTAAACATTTTAAAGACTAAATTCAAATTATGAAATTCCATTTTTAAAAAATATGTGTTTATCTTTATGTGCTCAAATATAAATCAAATTACTTCAAATACTCAGTGCCCTATAGCCAGGTAAAAGTTAGGACAATATAACTTAAGACAGTGTAACCATTAATAAAAGATGAGAAAGATGCATAAAAGTCACCTCCGAAATTCTAGAAGCCTCTGCTATTCCTCAGGAGAGAAACTTGTTTCTTGGCATAGAAGCAACAGATGCTGCCTGCACATTAGGCTGCATTATGACTGTATTTCATTTTTCCTTGTTGTCAAAGAAGAAAAATGCGTGGCTTCATATTTGTGAGAGAGTAAAGATGCTCGTAAGGGTGAGGAAAGTTCAATGCCATTTCAAGATGAGATGCAGCGAATCCATCTTCACATCATAAATTTCAGTTGCCTCGGATTGTGGTTGAACTTCCCATTTTTGAATTAGAGATGAATGAATGAGGGTCTTTGTGTGACATCAGACACGACTCACATACACATGTACACACACAGAACTAGAAACCCAGTGTCATGAACAAAAAGCTGAAAACACAAGTCATTTGTCGAAGTTTTAAAGTCAGTTTTTAAGGTTGGGAGTTAATGCAATGAGAATATTTAATTTTTTAGACATATCAAATTAAAAATCAATCAAGCACATGGTATCATTTTTTTCAGTCAATTTAGTTAACTGAACCTGTGTCATAACAATTCCTCAAAGTTTTTATCTAATATTGAATTTGCTTGATCATTTTTTTTTCTTTTTAAATTCTACCAGAAGGTTAGACGTTGATGTAAGTATCTAAACACTAGTCTACATAATGGTTTGCTAATTTGAATATTAATTTATATGAAATAAAGCCTTCAGTGTAAAATTATCTCAATCCTCCAAAGTAAGTATAACATAAAATTGTAATTGGTCATATGAAGAAACATTTTAAAAGTGCTACTGTTTATTACAGGGAGACCATCTACATGTTATCGCTGGAAAAGGGGCAATTTCAGCAACACCATGGCTTTGTTTCAGTCTGCGTGCAGTCCTTTCAATTACAATCTCCCTTTGGAGGAAAGGAAACAGATTCTCCACGAGAACGTGAAGCAGGCGTGAAGGCTCTGTTCCCACAGGTGCACACTCAGGATCTCTGCAAGACGTACGGACACATCGGGGACAACCCAGGAGAGGGACCATCTCTCGCAAGGAAGTTCTAATATTTACCTTTAAATTGAGGGTAAACCTGGTCATTTAATAATCATAATGATGCATCCTGTCATGAAATTAATATAACAAAGTCGCATGCTTGTTCATAAAAGGAAGTAGAGGTCATATATTTAATATATGTATCTTCAAGATCTACCATACATCAAGCCTTCTAGTACTTCTAAGTATAAAATCAAACAGGACAGACAAACTCTCCTTCAGGATAGGGAAGGCAAAGAGGGGACAAAATAATTACCTACTATTGAAAACTCTTCTGTGCACTAGGACCTGCTTTCATATGGACTGAGCTACACCACAGCCCTTTATTTTATTACTTTTCTTCTTTTAATTTTGGGACAGGACCTCTCTAAGTCACTGAGTCACTAAGGCTGGGCTGATTTCTGACCCTCGTGCCTTAGCCTCAGAGAGCTGGGACTACAACCATGAGCTACATTGATCCGCTTGACTCCATGTGTTTCTTTGTGTGCAAGACAAATGTTCTACATTCAAGCAATATCTATGCTCCTTATCCATTGGTTTCGTTTCCTTTTTTGGTATTTCATGGCATACAGTTATAGTCCTGCTCTATCAACACATCTAAAGGTAGTGAACAGTCACACATAGCACAGCCTGAAGTATAGCAGAGTTTTGCTCTCAGAGGCAAACTGGGAGGGTGTAGGTGTCAGAGGATGAATGTCCAAATGAAAGATCCTAGAGATACATGTTGGAACATTTCATTTAAAGTTCACCTCAGAGACAAGCTTGGTGTAATTTGAACAATAGCTCAGCTTTTCTCTCTAGTAAACAGTGACCAAATATCCGATATGTGACTCTGTGTTGCAAATAACCAGAATTTTCAGCTTCAGGTTAAAGAAAGAGGGTCTTACTGTTTTAAATGGTTTTTAGAACTTTTACTCCTTAGTCAGCTGGCCCCAAGACAGGCAGGCATGGCAAAAGAGAAACAGTTTATGGCATGGGAGACAGGAAGCAATGAGCCTACCTTTTTTTTCCCCTCCTTTTCATTCCATCAGGGCTGGAACCCTACTGGCTGATGCCCCCTACTCCCGCTGTGGGTCTGCCTTCTCCAGGAAATTCATCATCCACGCCACAACTGCGCTAAACCAATTATCACACTAATCTACCTTTGCACATCCAACATCTGATCACCAGCAAAAGCCCCACGGAGGAGCTCACGGGGCCTTGGGAAGATGTCTGGTCTAAGTCATAACAAATTGGTTGTGCTGGGCCTTGTGCTGCAGCCTTTCCAGCAAAGTAAGTTTCTCCTGAAAGGAAAGCTTAGAAAACCATCTTGTTGCTTTGAGGTCCTTCTGTCATGCCAGGGGAATCCCACATGCTTTATCAATGGGGACGAGCGAAACTACGTCTGCATCTTAACGGAGTTACTGTAAGTTAAAATGAGGAGAGCCATAACAAAAGAAGAATGAAAGGAGGAGGAGGAAGGCGGAAGAGGAGTGGATGAAAGAAAAAAGAGACAAGCCTTGGCGTGTGCATGTAACCACTTCCCATGATGACTGTAAAGGGCATGCACTCAAACATATACTAATAAACTAAAACATCAAAAAGCAAAGAAAGCAGTGCTTTGTTCCTCAAGGGACACCACCATGCATCTGCATTTGTTGATAGGCTTTTTCAGCTGAAAATGCTCAGCCTTGTTAAGTTCCCTGCCAAGTTCTTTCTTTACAAACAGACAGCTTAATGGATCATGACTCAGTTTGCCAATCTGTTTTTTCCATCTCTGGCCAGACTTGTAGCAAAACATATTATTCTTTTGACATTCAATATTCATATATCCTAGAAAAGTTTAGGAGGTTCCAGACCAGCAGGGAGGATAAAAACTAGAAAATCATGTTGTGATATTTACCTCTTGACCTTTCTTTGTGATTGTAAAAACACACAGCAACAAACACAAACACACCCACACACGCACACATGAATTTTGATAAAATTAATACATGATAGCATGAATTGTTACACAGAAAGAAGTTTTGGAATGAGAAACTATTATCTGTTCAATGTATTAAAGTTGTTTGATGACCAGTCATAAATCTAAAACCAGAATTTAAATCCTAGGACCCTCGTGTAGTCAAAATTAATTTTATTTTTTGACACAGGGTCTTGCTTTGTAGTTCAGGCTGGCCCTGAGCTCACTATGTAGCCCAGGCAAGCCTCAAACCCAGCAATCCTCCTGCCTCTTTCTCCCGAGTGCTGGGATTACAGGTGTGAGACACCACACCTGGCAAAATTAATTTTTATAGGGGTTGTTTCTGCCTTCTAAATGAGTAAATGAAAATTCCAAAAATATATTCATATATTCACATATATGAAATATACCTTACTGATGCATGCATACATATAAACATATTTTTGAATGTATAAGCATATGTCCTATGTGTACAAATTTATATATCAGCACCTATATGTATATTTGTTCCTGTATCAGAAATATTTATGAAATTACAGTTCTGATTATATGTGAAAAAAGCATAGTGTTTATTGTAAAAGAACAAAAGACAATTCTGAATGCTTTTCACTATTGTTCTTGTTTTTCACACAGTTAATATTCCTTTTGACAAAATAATTATCCATTACGTACTCTCCTACTTGTTAAAAGAATTACGAAGAAAAGGACTACAGAGAACATTAAGATTCAACAAAGAACCTTTTCTTTCAGTTTTATTTTAAAATATCTGAAAGTCCTGAACTTTTCTGTTCAGAAGATGTCACTGGTCTTATAAATTGCTCATTCCCAGCACAGGTTTGTTAAATCCAAATGCAGTAGAAATTAAAGTTCTTATCCACATAATTTGTTTTGTATTAATAATGAAAATGTGTTGAACCTGTTGCATTTTTAATATCTCAAGCACATCCTCAAGGGACATACAGATTGTTTGAATTTGTAATTAATCCTGGGAAATGATGAGGTGGGGGTTGCCTTGAAAATTCAGCGGTGCCATGGTGGCAAAGGTGCACCACAAACACGAACACAGCCACTGCCGGTGCAGCTTCATCTGCTGAGTTTCTCATCTGTACTCTGGGCTACATCCCCCCACTGCTACCCGCAGGGAGGAAGTGTCTGATTCAGCTAACTCCATCCAAGAACTAACTTGCTCTTTTCAGAGGGACTGGACTTTCAGATTTCTCTCTGGTTTCTGTTACCAACACAGCAGTTGGTACTCATGGTCTTGGAAATATTCTAGATTTCTGGTCATTCTGTGCTGATTCTAAAATCACCCATACCCCCCCCCCATAGAGACAACCCCGAAAACTTTTCCAACAACCACATCTGTCCTGATTGGATATTTTGGCGTGGGCAGCTCCTGGATACCTTCCTAGCCATATGGAATTCATTCTTTTCCTGATGATAGAATTTCAATGTTATTTTGATTTCCATTTCAGCTTTCTTTTTCTCCATTTGTTTTTTTATATCTAGATCTTTGATCCATTGTGATTTAATTCCCATATGGAGTAGTGGGAGATACAGGTGTAGTTTCTGAATGTAGATAGTCAATTTTTCCACCAGTGTTTGTTAAAGTGGCAGCTCATTCTCCAATTTGTGGTTTTAGCCCTTTGGTCAAAGATCAGATTGATCTTGCTGGACGTGATGGCTCATGCCTGTAATTCCAGCACTTGGGAGGCAGAGGCAGGAGGATTGCCAAATTTGAGGCTTGCCTGGGCTACATAGTGAGCTTAGGGTTAGCCTGAGCTACAAAGTGAGGCCCTGCCTCAAAAAAAAAAAATATTTGTACTATGTCATTCTTATTAATATTGCTCTGGGATTAAGACCAGGGTTCTAATGCCTCCTGTTTTGCTTTTTTTTTTTTTTTTTTTTTTTTTTTTGAGACAGGGTCTCACTTTGTAATTCAGGCTGGCCCTGAGCTCACTACATAGCCCAGGCAAGCCTCAAACTCAGCAATCCTCCTGTCTCTGCCTCCCGAGTGCTGGGATTACAGGCATGAGCCACCACGCCTGGCCTGTTTTGCTTTTTTTGTTTAACACTGTTTGGGTTATTCTGTGTCTCTTCTGGTTCCACATAAATGCTAAGAATATTTTTTCTAGTTTTGTGAAGAATTTTTAAGGTAAATGGGGAAAACAGAAAGCATTCCCTTTCAAATGAAGAGTGACATAAGAGTGTCCAGTCTTAACGGTCCTCTTCAATATCATAATTGAGACGCTAGCCAGAGCAATAAGGTGATCTGAAATGAAAGGCATATAAACAATAAAGAAAAAAAGCTTTCTTTCTATTCAAAGATATGATCCTTTACATAGAAGACCCAAAACACTACTAGACATAATGAACATGATCAGCAAAGTGTTAGGTGACTAAATAAATGAATCAATAATAGAAGAATCAATAACTGTGTTTCTATACATCAAAAAAAAATCCACTGAAAATAGAAATTAGAACAACCCATTCAGAACAGCTCCAGCAACTTAAATACTTTGGAGAAGAAGTAGCCAAAGAAGGAAGTATCTGTATAACAAATATTATAGAGCCTGGAAGAAAGAGATTGAGGGAGGAGCCATTAGGAAATGGAAAGGTAGGCCCTGTTCCTGAGGAGACAACAGTAGAACCTTTACAATGACTGTATTATTAAGAGCAATCTGCGCTCACTTTCCTTTCACTCACATTACTATGAGAGGCCCAGGCTGGGGAGAGTCACCGCAGCTCTGACGTTCTTCTCGTCTTCAGGTTCTTGTAGGTTCCGGCACATCATGTACATCTTCAAAGAGGCATTATCTAGACATTTCTCTGCTGTGTTCTATAAAATGATGGGCCAGCACTTCATCTGGAGGAAATAGAAATGAGTGTATCAGTTTAGTTTTTTTACCCCCGCTAAAATGTTACTTCTAAAACCAAGTTTACATTTCATTTACAGTGTGGAGTGGGACTGAACTTTTCTTCTGTTTTCAATCTTAATTTTAGGATACAAACCTACATTCTGTATCAGATTCTACTATTCCGTTCTTATTTTCCAAACCTTGGGAAAATTATTACAATACAATTTTGGTATCTGAAATAATGTCTGATGTTAGGAGTGGCTTTCAGTCTATCTGGAAGAAATTATCCTTCCGAGAAGGAGAAAATAAGCATCATTTCTCCAGATCAACACCAGCATGGGACATCTGCTATGAGAGCTTCTGCCACTAGTAAAGATCCATTCGAATACAGGCACAGAATATCAGTGAGTCATGCTACCTGGTAACGGGGAAAGCTCTGCTCTAAATTCTGTAAAACAGACCTCTGGACTGAGAATAAGATGCAATTATAGGAAGCTTTCCTTTGATTACGAGATAAGTAAATTAGAGAAAAGCCTATTGACTTGGCTCTTTGAAGCTGCATTTTTAGTGCATCCTTATCCTTTATATGACTCTGCCCTGTTCCCTCATTCTCACTCTAATGGTTCTTGTTTACCCATTAAGATGAAAGTTGCAACTTGCCTTTTTCTCCTATGTGAACCAGATATAGGTGAATATTAGTCTAAAATGAGACACCTCCAACTTATTACATAATGTAAATAAATGAACTGCTTAGATGTGATACTTTTAGAAAATTAGAAATCAACAGACTGAATACATTCTATTTTGAGCTCTCTACATTAAGGAGAGAGGATGTTTTCCTTCCCTAATGAAATCATGTAGCTTAGCATTATGTGCTGCAGAAGTGACAACTTGCTAATAAAGGTTTACTTTCCCTCAGATTAAAAACACCTTCGAGGTTGTAAAATCAATACAACAAGCAAGTTTCTGTTATTGCTCTTTTAAATTTATGGGAAGCGGACTAGGAGGATGAAATAAAAAAATGGTATTTATTTACAGACTCACACAGATAGGGAGTGATTGCTTTTGCCTGTCTCTGCAAGATCTGTAGAACAAAAGATTGAACTCGTTTCCAGGGCAGGAGCAGAGGGTAATCAGAATTACACCAGTGGAATGACGCCGAGGGTTGCTGTGTTGAATGGGCCAGAGAGCAGGAAAGCAGCCTAAGGTTCTGTCATTGGCTCTCATGGTTGTTCAGGTTGGGCCTTAAGAATAGAACCCAGTCTCCAGAGTTCATGCAGCAGGTGGACAGGAGCCCAGGGCACAGCCTTCTCCACAGATGACTAATCGGCTTCTCCCTTCTGTACCATTCTCATCACAGCTCTTTAGCTTCTGACCAAAAGCAAAATGTTGTCATGGCCTGATTTTGATACCTGGAGAGACTACTTAGAATTCTGAAGTAAAATAATTTTTGAAGATGTGGGAAATTAACAGAAAGGGGGAAGCTACCTTGAAGCTACCTTGCCTGACTGCCGTAGGCTTTGACTTTTGTCATTTTGTTAGTTTCTTATCACCGGTGATGACTGTTTGTGATAGGGCAACTTGAATAGGAATCCTCCGGCGGATCGGTTCTGAGTTCTGAGTGTGTGTGACATATTGCCCAGCAAACTGAGGCAGGAAGCCCCACTGCAGAAGTGAATGTGCTATAATGTGGTCAGGATACAAAGCAAAAGAAGGAAGTGCCCCTCCCCCGTAAGAAAGTTGGGTCTCTGTCATTGTCTGTAGACTCTGATCATCACTTCAGCTATCCTTATATTTTGTACTGATTCTGTCCCATAGAGACCTGATGCTCTGTCATTCTTTACTGTATGTGTTTCCTTTCAGATGCTCTTCAATTTGTTTGATACTTCCTTTGATTCCTCCCTTTCATAGTTTCATTCAACAGTGAAATGAGACCTAATGTTATAAACTATTGGTCTCCAATTTAAATTAAACAAGAGACACTCAGTGCTATATCCTCAGTCCCTGTTGTGTAGAACTTTGAGGTCATACATCATCCATTAATGTCAGTTGAAATTTCACTCTTTCTGGTCATGATCAGTACTTATCATTTTAAGTTGCATAAAATTAAATCTATGTTTTTATGAAATGTTTTTGTCCTTAGTGCGCTGACTGCTAGTCAAAAAGACGAGACACATTATTTCACCCAGAATGGTATGTCCTGTGGCTGAGACTATGGGCAAGATTTGTTCTAGTTCAACTACCGATGGGTGGTCAGATGATTGACTTTAACTTCACAGGTACTACTGAGGAAGCTGAGTGAACCGAAGATCACCTTCTAACCTGAAAGTTAACATGGGACGTGATAGTATGTAAATAATAATAATAACCAGGCATAGAAAGACAGACACTGCAGGTTCTTGTGCATATACGGAACCTAAGTGAGCTGATTTCAGAGATGGTACCAGTGGCTGGCAGAGGAGAGAGCAGCCGGGCACATGGAATGCTTGATCGTTGTGTCCTAAGCTATGGTTATGACAATTAAAGCTGCTATGCCATTGTGATATTTGCAGGGAAAGGACGATATAGAACAATAACTTACTGTGTATTTTAAAAAGATTTGAGAAAGATTTTGAAGACTTTCACACACACACACACACACACACACACACACACACACACACACACAGGCATGTGCACAAACTGACCAGTGCTGGAAGAGAAAGCCTGATGTGGTAGACAACTCCTGCACTCTACAAGGCTGAAGTAAAGGGTATATGAGTTCCAACCCAGCTAAGCAACTCAATCTAGCAAAAGCCTGTCTCCCAAACTAAAAATATTAAAAAGTGTGAGGAAGTAACTCAGTGTGAAGACCTTAGGTTCATTCCCAAGAAGTACAAGGGATGTATATATGTATGAAAATATCATATAGTGCCCTGTAGGTAAATATATTTTTCATACTTTTATGAATCACTTAAAAATAAAGTACAGTAGGCCAGAGATTTATTTAGCTCAGCGGTTTTGAAGTCTGCCTTGCAAGCACAAGGTCCTGAGTTTGATCCCTGGTAACCACACACAATGTGGTGGCTCACGCCTGCAATCCCAGCACTTGGGAAGCAGAGACAGGAAGATTATTGAGTTCAAGGCTTGCCTGGGCTATGTAGTGAGCTCAGGGCCAGCCTGAACTACAAAGCGAGGCCCTGTCTCAAATCAAACAAACAAACAAATAAATCAAGTACAGATTATGGTAAAGTCAATAGGTAATTCTTGAAATTTTCAAAATCTATCCAGGTCAGTGAAAAACAGATCTAAATGATGGGAAACTCAAGTCAAACACTGTGAAGGAAACATTGTAGAAGACACGAGTTGAAATTTCAGGTCTGCTACTTGCTAAATTTGTCACTTGTAAATTTTGTGAATCTGAATTTGGCTTTTTAAAGTGAAAAGTGGAAAATAATACACCTTTGACTAATCACAGGACTTCTATGAGAAAATACTTACAATATATGGAAGACTCTGAATATAAATGCATTAAAGTGTATATACTCTTAGTATATACACTTAGGAGAATGAGTCACTTTAGTCTGTTTTATGCTTCTAATAACACGTCTTAGGCTGGCTGAGGCATGAAGAGAAGGGTTTTACTCTGGGTCAGTGTTCTGGGACATCCAAGGCCTGGATCTGGCAGTCACCTCCCAAGACAGCCCAGGGCCTCACACATCAAGACCCTGGGAACACACCTGTGTACAGCTTTTTATCTCTTCTCTCTGCTCATAAAGTCACCAAGTATCAATCACATCTGTCCCATCCTGATGCCGTTACCTAACCCCAGTCAGACCTCCAGGGTTGCATGTCCAGACGACATGGCTGGATTAATTACCTTCATTATTAGGTCTTTTTCTGTGGTACTGGAGATGGAACTCAGGCCCTGTGCATTCAAGGTAACCAAGGTGCCACTGAGCTACATTCCCAGCCCTGCTCTGCTCTTCTCAATACTTCACTATGAGGGCTCAATTTTAAAACATAAAAACCTGCACAATATTTTTTGTACAGTGACTGACACATTGCCCAGCAAACACTGCATCCATATCTCAATCACTGTGAAGCTTAGAAATAGTTCCTTGACTTATCTGTTCACTGAATGTTTACTGTAATCAGCCTCTAACTGGCACCATTTCCTGTACCAGGCCCCGAGGGCTGCATGAATCACACTGCCATTTTCTCTCCATGAATGTTCTTCCTGGAGAGCTTCATATTCTACAAATTTTCTCTGACATTTGCACTGCTGAGTAAGCCTGTAATGAGTAGAATTTTCCTAGAAAATGTAGGAGTTAACTTATTTTTTGCTTTGAAAACATCATAAATAAAATATGATTTTTCAAGCATAACCAGAAATCTTAAAAGATAATAGCACATTAATTTGCAGTCTGAAGAATTTCTTCATAGTTTAAAAATGATTGAATAAAAAACATATTCATATGACTCAGCCATCATTGACCAGAGTCATAATAGAAAAGAATAAGAATCAAACATCTTAATTTGAGTCTTGTGCCTGTTCTCATGTAAAGTAGTTCTACGGATAAATGTATCTACTAAAAGGACTGAAGTGACTGATTTACATATACATCCAGTATGGTCATTGGGATCATTTTAATATTAGTAGAAAGGGACAGCACTTCGATGAGTGCTGACAAAGAAAACTGTTGTAGGCACATAAACTTGCTGCACGCAGTTGATTGGTGGCGCGCTGTAGGTGTGCCTTGAGCAGCTTGTGAAGCAACACGTAGTGGGAAAGGCTGGAGATTAGCCTTGAGGGAAGCATCGTGCACAGCAAAATCCCCTGCCAGTTGCTTCTTCTGGACGAAGTGTTATTGGAAAACACTCATTTGCTGCCTACTCTGCATGGTCCCTTCCCCTTCCAACAGCCTATTTCCACATCAGGGACAAACTTCCCAAGGCTGAGAAATCTGAAGTATTCTCTACCCTGAAGTTTATAAAAACAGTATGCTGACATTTTCTACATGTCATTCTTTGTGTCAGGAAAGCTCATAAATGACTGGGGCAAAAGGTCCCTAAGTGTGTTTTCAGTGCAATGGTGACTTTTTAAAACCCACTTGTCTGCATTGTATTGAAAAGAAAGAAAAACATCTTTTTTTTTTTTACTTTCATATTTTTGACTTGGTTTTTTGTTGGGTGAAGCTGAACTGCTATTATGACATTTTCTATGAACTCTTTCAATATCCTTTGCTCAGTTTTCTTTTGGGTTTGGGATGCTTTCACTTCATTTATAATTTCCCCTTCTTTATTAAACTGATAATTTGTGATATAAAATACCTTTCACTTCTCCCATGGAAAATATCAATTATTAGACAAAGAGGAAGTTAACATTTTGTTATAAACTAAGTTTAATTTTACTATTTGTCCTAAGTTGATGCTTGTCCCAGCATACAGTTAGTTTACAGGTGTTGTAAATACATTTTCTATTCAGCAGTATGATTTGAAGATTTATGTGTAGTCCTCTATGGACATGTATTTCTTTGCTCCTTCTGTCTAGTGGTGCGTGTTCTGCTCACATATGACTTCTCCAGCTCTCTGGGTACCTATGCTTCCTAAAATATATGGCTAATACAAATAGCACTGACTCCTTCATGGACTTGTATAAGAATGTGCAAGATCAGCTTCAGAGTATTTGCTGATTCTCCGATCAAGAGATGGGGAGTGGGAAAAGATAAGAATGAGGATGTGTCAGGTACGGGTACAAATTCTCAGTGTTGAATATCATCATAATCTATATATAAAGTATACCAACAAAACCAATTTAAAAATGAAAAGAACTACAAAGAGTTAAAAAAGAAATGTGAATGGCTTCTCCAATCTGACAGGGACCTGAGCTGTTAGCGTGGACGTAGGGTCCTCCTCACCAAGGGCAGGGCCTGACTTCCTCCAGGAAGCAGAATGCTGCAGGGAGACGGTTCTTCCAAAGAGCCTGCAGTTTGGCAGCTTGATTGCAGACTGGTGACACTGCGAGGACCCAGGCGCCACCCTGAATTTCTGGTGCAGAGTTCTACCTTGAGGACTGGTGATGAAGTTGAGTGGCAGAAGGCCCTGGTTGTACCCCTAACATCATACACACACCCCATGTATTCTAAATTAGTAAGGAAGGTTGTACTGATTTATGCTCATAATTTTGTGGTAAATTCTAGCACCTCAAATTAAACTTGAATGTCACTTTTCTAAGTGAGCGCGTCTCTAGCATGTAATCCTTAAAAAACAATGAAAGGAGTGGTGGAGTTAGAAAGTGATATTGCAATGGGTAAGCCTAATTTCCTTAACTTGACTGGATTGAGAGCCAGCCAGGTTTGTAAAGCATATCTCTGCGTACAGACGGGTGACAATGGGTCCTGTAAATAGTCCTTGGTCTCCTCTCTGGCACTGTTTCCCTGCTTGGCTTCTCATGCAGCCATGAACTAAATATTTTTGCTCCACCCTGGCCTTCTGGCATGATGTTTCTCCCTAGAGCCAGCTACTGGACTGAATTCTCTAAAACTGTGAGCCAGTGGGACCTTTCTACCTTTATGTAGTGGTGTTGGGTACTGTGTTATAGCAGCTGACTAAAACTAATACAAGCTCTGTCTCTGTCTCTCTCCCTCTCACATCTCTCGCCTATCATCTGATAATAAGAGAAATAATAGATAGAATTAGATAATTCTGTGGTTATATGGGAGCTTTTAACATGACTCCCAGACAAACTAATGAAAAAATAAGAGAAAATATCTACTTGTAGAATTACTGCACACTACAATCAACCTTATGATTCAGGTTAAAGTTTTTCATGATGGCATTGAGCCTTGATTTAGAGTTTTGTATAAAAAGTATCTAAAGCATCCAGTATTATTAGTGATGCTTGTGAAAGGTTTAAGGATAGTTAATTTTTAAAATATGGTGATAGAATATGGTTCTAAATTAATTTACTGCTTACATAACACAATACACATATTCATATCACAAGTGAATTACTAGATCTTTAAAGTATAACTCAGAATACATTTTGTAGGCAAACTAAACGTATTCTGATTTTACCAAAACAGGAAAACTTGCCTCATATTTGGAACAGCGTAATTTTTCCATCATATTCAGATTCTCTTTACAAAAAGCCTCACGTCACCTAAAGGAATTTAGCAGAATATTAAATCTGTAATAAAATAGAAAGCTCACTATGTTTAGAATGGATGTGAATTTAATGAGGTAAATTCATTTAATACATTTAAACTAAATAAATAATACTACTTTCTACTTCTGTACTGATACAACATGATAGTCTATCTCATGTAAACCTCTACCCTTCAGGGTGACTAATGCTGAAGCCGAGGGCTTGGATTCTGCAGCTTTTTGATAGATGAAGTATCAGGAGCGGTGACAGACCTTCTCCCCTGGACACTTTCTGGCCATGGTGTAGTCAATATCTCTATATCTCCATTGTGAAATAGAAAATATTCAAAGGATAACAGGAGATAGGGGAATGGGAAAAATGAGAATTAAGTCGTGTCATATACTGGTAAGAAGTCTCAGTGTTGACTGTGATCCTGATGTAAACATAAAATGGACCAATAAACTTAATTAATTAGAAAATCAGAGTGGAAAGACAAATGTACACCCTTGTTCATAGCAGCTCAGTTCATGATAGCTCAATCTTGGAAATAACCCAAATGCCCATCAACTGGAGACTGGATGAAGATGTGTTTTTTTTTTTTATAAAATGGAGTACTATTCTGCCATAAAGAATGACAACATTGATTCATTTATATGCAAATGAATGCACCTGGAGGATACGCTAAGGAGTGAAATCAGTAGAGCACAGATAGGCAAATACCAGATCTTCTTGTTGATATGAGCACCAGTAGATGCAAATGAGCTCTAGTATTATGACAATCTTTTCAGAATGGGAAATTTCCAAAGGAAATTTGGTGTGGGGATGTAATGAGGGGAAGGAATAAATATGATTCTGAAAGAAAATAAAAGAGCACGTGTATAGGGGGTGGGGTGGGGTGGGTGGGGATATGGGTAAAAATGAGAATTGACTGTGTCATATATTGGTACCAATTCCCCAATGTTATGTGTGATTGTTAGATGTATGCAAATTGTACCAATAAAGAATGAAATTTAAAAAAAAACCGTAAAATCTCCATCTCTCTTTATCCTTTATACAGTCTATGTTTGATGATTATCTCTGACAAATTTTCACATAGGATGCTAGAAGAGAGGAGTGTGAAGAATATAGCTCTTGACTTCACCTATAAATTATGAAAGTGCTTAGAGATCTGAAAAAGATTAACTTCTAAGTCAAAATATCTAAACAAAATCAGATGTTCTGTCATGCATATTAGGTATAAAATTTCACAGGAATGTATTTGTCTCAAATCACTAAAATGAAGTGGTCACTGGTGTATATTTTGGCATCTGAAATCTGGTAGCATCTTTAAAATTATCATTTGTCAGAGTTTATGTGTGTGATTTTTCTTTTTCTTATAAACATATAAAATAATTCTAGTGTAATAGTTTGGTGGTGAGGGGTGATAAAATGTAAGGTACGTAGCCCACACAGATACGGAGATTGAAACTGTTCAGAGCAACAGTCACTATCGATCTTGATAAAAGCACCCTGAACCTTCAAGTTACTACCAGATTAACACAGCAACAACTGAATCTAATGGAGAATTCCTCTGCTTCTAGTTATCCATAGAGGATACCTATGGAAACATCTAGATCGTTGCTGTGTTTTTTGTTTTCTTTTGATTTTGGTGCTAGGGATTGAACTCAGGACCTCACACTCATGAGGCAGCCACGGTGCCCCTGAGCTAAATCCCCATTCCTTTAGCTGTATTGACTTGCAACCAACTGGAGTTACAACCAGCCAGTGAGAACCGATCGAGTTTGTAAGGCAAGGATCCACTGTATTTAGTAGTCTATTTTTATATTTACAATGAAACAGGAAAATGGAACTTTGAAACAATATAAAATGCACTGCCACAGTTTCCATTTGAATATGCACGTGTTAAAATGTGGGGGACCTTGGGCCTCATGGGACATTGTCATCACTGGGAGTGTTCCCTCAGGGAACAGCCGGAACCCAGCCCATCCTTGCTCTTCTGCTTCTCAGACTCCTGTTGGATGGTTTTGCTTCCTGTGCTCCCTGCCTTAAAGGGTTCTCTCAGCACAGGGCCCAAAACAATAGAACCAGCTGGAACAAGGCCTGGGACCTCTTAAACCGTGAGCTAAAATAGGTCTACTATATCTTTATCTCAGGTGTTTGTTATGGTGACAGAACCGGAATAGCACATGTATTCTTTTCTGGACCGAAATATTCATGAGCTTTAGCAGTTCATGTATTCATGGAGAGGGTCATAAAGGAGGGGGAAAGCTAAAGCAGCATGACATGATTCAAATGACTACTGGGATCCTGATAGAAATGTGGAAAAACTGGTTGTTGAGATAACTTCAGAAAAGTTGTTGGTTTGGTCTTGGGAGATTCATAATGCAACTTACTACAGATACAGACTTTTAGAAATCCACAGTAGGCATTCTTGGTTAAGAAGAACCCTTAGCCATGGCCACATCAAAGAAGTCCACTTACTCAGATGAAATAGGCTGCTTATCTTCCAAAGGAAAATGTGGTCACAAATCTTGGATTACAAATTACTACCCAATGCATAGAGAAGACAGAATATCACATTGTACTCATACAAAAATTATGTTCACCAAGATATTTAAGAACACACATAGTTATGTGAGTCAACAATGGGGAGGAATCTAACATTGAAGAGTCTAAGAAATCAGTGCATTTATTTTGACCTAAGGTATCCTGTCCAGTATTGCCTTGATGAAGTCAAGAACTGGTGCTGAACCAGGCACCAAAGTAAGATACCCAAAGTGTCCCGTGCTGGGCAGAGTCACTGATGACAGGTCTGGTTTAAATTCTGTTCACTGTGTACTCAGGAATATAGTAACTAACTCCCAGATCCCATGTTATTTTGTTCTGTTTTTTGACAAACACTGTAAATGTTTGTATTCTCAAAGCTTTGTAAACCCAAACATTTTGTATCTGTCTCACTGATTCGTTATGCAGATAGTTAATTCTTCTTACTCATTTAATGTGAAAATGATAATATATTCTTAATGTTATACAAAATAATCACAGTGAAGATGTTATGTTTGGAATAGAATGAAAGTAAACAGTAAATTTAGATTTTGAGCTAATCTATTCAACAGCTACTCCAAGGATCAGATTCCTCTTGTGTTTATCTGTTTGGCTGACAGAATGATAAAAGCTATGCTGAGTGAAATCAGAAATATCTCTGCTGTTGCTTTTGAGCTTGAAGACCAGTCCTGCCTTTCTAGTATTATTTGAAAAGTGTTTTAATCAATCCATTGGGAGTGGCTATAGTTTTATGTATGAGAATATTGATAGCATATTCTGTCTTGAACATATGAATAACTTCTTAGGAAATTTTTAAAGGACATCAATCATCTAGTGTTTCAAATTACATATTTCTTTATTCTTGGATTTTGGTTTTTGGTTTTGCTTTTTTCCTTTACAGTTCCAGGGAAGGAGCCGGACTCTGTGCTTGTTAGGTAAGCAGTTTATACTGAGTTCCTTGTATGGCCTTTGTGTTGTTTTAAGTTACAGGTTTTGAAATTTCTATTTCAAAGGATAAGTAACTCAAAACTCTAATTTTAACTGCTGAATGTGATTCTTTTGCTTTAGTGGTTTGTATTCTCACCAAGGACCTGTTTGAAGGATATATAACTGGCAGGAACTGTTTTATGTTTAATAAATTTCCTTTGAACTCCAGAAACACTTCTATCTTATCTTACTTTCCAAGGCTTTTTTTGAATCTTCTCAAATCCCAAAGCATTATTGTGATGTCTGGTGTTTTAGTACAGGACGGCCATAATTTTTGATGGAATGTTTCAAAACTAAAACTGTAACTTCATACAAGGAAAAAAAATCCATGAACAATATGATCACCTTTGTTTTTTAAAGTAATATGTGACATTTTCTATGTCAAAATAAGTAGGTAAAAGCTCATGACTACAAGCACCATTGTTTTAATATTTATGACAGAGAATAACAAAGAAAATTGTTTTTTTGCAAGGTGTGGAGAAGGGACCACATTATATATCACAGTATCCAGAAGGTACATGATTAGACACACTTCTGCAGACAGTGGAATATTTTTAAAAGTGTTTTACTCTGAATTTCATGTTAATATAAATTCATCTCTTATTTATTCACTTTACTTTGACTTGGGATGAATATTTTTTACCCTGGATTTTCAGACTCTTGTAAATAGTTTGTTGTTTCTGAAAATTTATAAAGCAAAGTTTTACTTAATATATAAAATTGTTTTAGCTTTTGAGGGTTTACTAATAGCCTAACTTGTGTAGAGAGACATCAGATACAATTTCTTAACAACCATGAAAAAGTAATAACATATGTACAAATCATTACCATACATATTTTTTTCTTGAGCATTTACAAAATTACTGTAAGTAGTTTATATGGATATTGAAGTTTGTGAGGGATATTTTCATAATAATAGTAATCAATAATAGTTGTTTTAATAGATTTAATCATAGACCTTACAGTGAAACAGTAAAGATAAAAATAAATGGTACAAAGTATTATGTTATATATTCAAAGAATTAGTATGGTTAAGTTATCTGTTTGTCTTGATTTGATCTATTTGCTCACAACAATCTTAATTAAAATACCAAGAATTTCTTTTCTTTCTTTTGTGTAGACACTGGAAAAGAAAGTTTGATAGACCTGTAATAGGTAAGCATATCTACTCTCACTATGCCCTTCAAAAAGAGAGAGACATGTAAGTACATGATGAATCTGAGCTTCTATCTTGATGGAACTAGACACTTTGCAGGAAAAAAATCTACACATTTAAGGTACATATAATATAGCTGCTGATTGGTAGAAACTAAGGGCAATGAATCCTTTGCAATTAATTTAGATTTTTTCTTTTGTGTTTATTCATTGGATTTTGAGATTTTCAATAGTTTCAAACTTTGCAATTTGTTTAAAGCCAATACATCTCTATTTTTGGAAAATCAAGTCTCAAGTCACAGTGGTACTCACCAGAATGAGATTTGTGTTGTCTAATGCACGTTAAACATTTTGATGACAGATCATTTGGCTTCTTCAGAGGGACTGACAACAGGAAAGGCCACTGGGTCAGACTGCTCTAACTAGCACATGGCTGTCTGTCCCTCATAATGAGGTCTTAGCATTCACCTCCCCTCTGCCAGTACTGTTGCGACTTGACCTTTACTTCTTTGGAATACGATTATCACTAAAATAAGTGAGATGTTTTCAGAGCAAGTACATCCAAAACATTCTTCATTGAAAGTAGAATAGCAACTATAATATCTACTCAAATACTCTTATGGTCTCTTCATGGATGTATTATTCAAATTTTTATTAACTTTTTATGATTCTGAGACTCTGAGTGAACATATGTGAATGCACAAGTGTATTATAACTAATACATTATTATAACACCACCATGGGATGTTGCTCTAATGCTTCTCTCTATATTGTTACAAAAGTTCTAATATTTCAGTTTAGTGAGCTAACTCTTATATCCAGATTTTACACAGTGACCTGTGGAACAGGACTATCTACATATTATTAGGCTAAGAGAATGGATTCAAAATCTTTGGTGTGAATATCCTCAGTGACAAATTCAGTAAAATCCAGATGTCTTTCACTTTCTCTTCAGGTTTTCCCCACACTCTATCTCCACATGGACTGTCTACACTTTTTATTATATGGCAGTACTAATTAGGAAAGCTTTGGTTCTTTCTTTCTTTTTTTTTTTTTTTAGGTTTTTCAGTAGTTTTGTTTGTATTAGTACGTGTCTGCAGTACTTGATGTTTTCATTCCTCCTGTGGAATTTGTATATTTAAATAACACATTTTAATTTCTTTCCATTACTTTCCCTCTTCTCTTGCCTCCTCTTTCATCTTTGAATTCCTTTCACTTGTTTTTTTTTTTTTTTTTTTTTTTTTTTTTTTTTTTTTTTTTTTTTTTTTTTTTTTTTTTTTTTTTTTTTTT
>PVIC010021185.1:0-28814 GCA_004025085.1 Thryonomys swinderianus
CTCACACCTGTAATACCAGCACTCGGGAGGCAGAGGCAGGAGGATTGCTGAGTTCGAGGCTTGCCTGGGCTACATAGTGAGCTCAGAGCCAGCCTGAACTACAAAGCGAGACCCTGTCTAAAAAAAAAAGAATCTTTTAAGGGGGTGGAGATTTAGCTGAGTGGTTCCAGCCCCTACCTAGCAGGCGCAAGGTCCCTGGTTCGATCCAGTAACCACAAACAATACTGGCTGTGGTGGCTCACGCCCACTGGCAATAAGTACCACATATCGCAAATGTGGGCTTGGTGGCTCATGCCTGTAATCCCAGCACTCAGAAGGCAGTAATAGGAGGATTGCTGAGTTTGAGGCTTGCCTGAGCTACATAGTGAGCTCAGGGCCAGCCTGAACTACAAAGTGAGACCCTGTCTCAAAAAAAAAAAAAAAATCTTTTAAGACCCAGAGATTGAGCTCAATGGTTCCAGTGCCTGCCTAGCAAGTGCAAAGTCCTGAGTTTGATCCCTGATAGCCACGTACAACAATACTGGGCATGGTGATTCATGCCTATTAGCAAACAGTACCACATAGCACAATGCTGGGCATGGTAACTCATGCCTGTAATTCCTAGCACTCGGGAGGCAGAGGCAGGAGGATTGCTGAGTTGGAGGCTTGCCTGGGCTACATAGTGAGTTCACAGCCAGCCTGAAGTACTAAGCGAGACCCTGTCTCAAAAAAAAAAAAAAATCTTTTTAAAGCTTATTATAGGACTGGTGGTGGCTCACGCCTGTAATCCCAGCACTCAGGAGGCAGAAGTGGGAGGATTGCTCAGGGCCAGCCTGAACTACAAAGCGAGACCCTGTCTCAAAAATAAAATAAAATAAAATAAAGTTATTATATTAAAAAATTCATAAAAGTAAGCTAACTGTAAGAAGTCACCAGTGAACTCATACAAATCCCTAGGGGAAAAACTAATAAAAACTAAATAGAGAAAAGGATAAATTATATACATACTATTGACAACATAAAATGCTAGTCCAAGTGTGGTGGCATACACCTGTAATCCCAGCAGTCAAGAGGTTGAGGCAGGGTGCCAGAGATTTAGCTCAGTGGTTCCTGCCCTGCCTCGCAAGTGCAAGGTCCTGAGTTGATCCTGGTAACGACTACAATGCTGGGCGTGGTGACTCACGCCCACCAGCAACCAATACCACATACCGCAGTGCCAAGTGTGGTGGCTCACGCCTGTAATCCCAGCACTCGGGAGGCAGAGACAAGAGGATTGCTGAGTTCGAGGCTTGCCTGGGCTACATAGTGAGCTCAGAGCCAGCCTGAACTACAAAGTGAGACCCTGTCTCAAAAAAAAAAAAAAAAAAAAGAGGTTGAGGCAGGAGGGATCAGCAGGATTGCTGATAATTCCAAACTAGTCTTGACTACAAAGTGAGTTCAAGGTCACTGAACTACATAGTGAGACCCTGTATTTAAAAAAACAAAAAAGGAGGAGATAAAATGCTATTTATTGGATATGTTGAAAAATAATCAATTTCTAGTCTTTCTTTTTGTGTGTATGTTTTTGGTTTGGTTTTTGTTTTGTTTTGTTTTGTTTTGTTTTGTTTTGTTTTGTTTTTGCAGGGTGTTAGGGATGAACCTGGGAAATTTAGGATGAGCTATATCCCAAACACATTTTTGTACTCTTTTTTGCTATTAGTTACACAGATTAATGGGTTTCATTCTGGCAAATTTGTATATGTTCAGAACATATTTTTATTATTTTGACACACATACAGAGGTCATGCCCCTTGCTGTGCCCCCTCAGTTTCATATTTGAAGGGAAATGTCAATATGTATGTTTTACTTATGCCTATTGCCCTTACTACTTCCCTTTACAGCCCTGCCCTTTCCTGTTACTTCTTGTCTAATAACTGCCTTTTTTTTTTTTAATTTTGGTGCAAGTCCTTGCTAGGATACCAACTTGCCCAGGCCAGGTTTGAACATGGGACCCTCCCGCCTCAGCCTCTCAGAGTGCTGAGAATAGAGGTGTTTATCATCATGACTGGCTGTTGGTTTCTATTTCTGATTACCAATGATGTTAAAAGTGAAGTCATTTTCACTTACATGATTTAAAAAGTTTTCTTTTGTACCATTTTTAGTGCTACTGAGGCTTTGGTTAAGTGTATTTAGATACATTGCTGAGATATGAGAAGTATATCTCCTTCAAAGAATTTGGGAATTTGAAATAAAAACCTTGGAAACAGTCATGTCTTTAAACAAAAATTCCGTTTCTGAGCATGCATACTAAGAAGAATAAGTCTCTCTGTGTAAAAATAGCCAAATGTTTATCCCCTTAATAAGTAGCAAACAAAGAAGGGACATTCAAGAATCAGACAATAAAAGTAAATTTGATTACATAACTTGCAGACAGAGGCAGGGGCAGCACATGGTGGCTCACAACTGTAATCCCAGCACTAGGGAGGCAGAGGCAAAAGGGTTGCCTCAAATTCAAAGCTAGCCTGTGCTACATAGTGAGTTCAGGGTCAGCCTGAAGTACAAAGTGAGAACCTGTCTCAAGAAACTAAAAAAAAAAAAAAAAAAAAAAAAAAAAAAAAAAAAAAAAAAAAAAAAAAAAAAAAAAAAAAAAAAAAAAAAAAAAAAAAAAAAAAAAAAAAAAAAAAAAACAGGTCACGAAATGTAGTCTTGCTGGTCAAGTGAGCCTGCTGACTATTTTTATTAGCTTTTAAACCAAGAATGATTTTATATATATTTTTAAGTGGTGGGGGAAGGAGATTAAAGGGAACACTATTGTGTGACACACGTAAGAACACTTTGGAGCCCTGTTATCCATGTGAGATCCATGGCTATGCCTACTTTGCAGAAATGCAGGTCAGTAGCCCAGCAGTGACCCTGTGGCCCACATAAAACATCTGTGTACTTCTTTGAACACTGTATAGCCACAAAAAACTTTCATATGAGTCTGTAAAATCCAGGTTGTATATGCTATTTAATAAAAAGGCAGGATGTGAGGTGCATGTATGAAAATGACATACAATGTTTCATGAATTGGGATTTTCATTTTTCCAGTATTCTACAATGGCAAGAATGTTACTACATAATGGTGAACAATGCTATTTAAAAGGAAAACTAGGGCTGGGGATTTAGCTCAGTGGTTCTGCCGTCTGCCTGCCAAGTGCAAGGTCCCAAGTTTGATCCCCGGTACCACATATCACAGTGCCAGGGCATGGTGGCTCACGCCTGTAATCCCAGCACTCGGGAGGCAGAGGCAGAAGAATTGCTGTGAGTTCAAGGCTTGCCTGGGCTACATAGTGAATGCAGAGCCAGCCTGTACTACAAAATGAGACCCTGTCTCAAAAATAAATTTAAAAAATAAAAGGAAATCACTATGCTGTTAAATTTTATTAAAGTCAGAAAATCTTAAAACTTACCTGTCAAAACAACTTTTCCAGATACAAAGATAAGCAACACAATTCGTGGTTTTACCATTCTATAAATAAGACCAGGAAACAGTTCAGGTTCATAACTATTAAGACAGAAAAGGAAAAAGTTAAAAATAGCACTATTCATCTAGATTTCCAAAACACTCAGGACCCGGTATATTATAATTGCATATCCTAGTGGTTGTAAATAAACACTGTGTTACCAAAATACTCTTTGCTATCTAGATTAAAAATAGTGCTGAGTGAAGATATTTTTGTTTTTCACTTGTTTCTTGGCATGGGACCCAGAGCCTCACACACATTCTCCCACAAGCTTTGAGTACAGACAGTATGGAAGTCAAAAATAGAATTCTTGGTTATAATAATTCTCACTTACAAGCCACCTGACACTATTAGAAACTGAGGTAAGCTCGGTCTTCAGATTTATTGTATTATGATCTTGTTGGTTTAATACTCTTTTTTTTTTTTTTTTGCATAACTAGGAATCACATTCAGGACCTTGCATTTCCCAGACAGGCAGCTGCATCACTGAGCTATATCTCCCAGCCCTTTAATGTTCTCCATCTTCAATCAAAAACCTGGCAATATAAATGCTTTTCTGAGATTTTTATAAGTTCCCCAAAATAAATATATTTTGTAAGTATTTATAAGTTGTTAAACACTTTTAGCAGATAGAACCTTTTAAAAATTCTAGGTCACACCCATTTGTCTTTGAATATTTACCATATGAGGTATGGCTGAAAAATCTGGTATGAATAAAATGTATATTATGTAAATATGTATGTATGATGTATAAATCTTTAAAATTCTGTATTATAGTTAAAAGATACACTGTCATGAGTCCCCCTCTACTCTCCTTAGCTTCAAACACTCTTATGTCATTATCTCTTTCTGAAGCAATTTGGAAGTTTTTTGGTTTGGGGTTTTTTTGGTGGTTTTTTGTTTTGTTTTGTTTTGTTTTTGCAGTACCAGGAATCAAGCTCAAGACCTTGCACTTGCAAGGCAGGCATGCACCCCTGAGCTACATCCCCAGCATTCTGAAGCAGTTTTGGAAGTCCTCTTTCAGAATGTTTTTAGTTGTGCTGTTGTGGCTGTGTCAATGTCCATAGTCAACTGAAAGTATTTGTGCTTCACAGTCATTTCATTTTAGAAAAGAGCTCAAAGCTGTACCATGCCAAATATTTTTATTTGACATAAATTGCTGCAAATGTTTTTTATCGATTCAGGATATTGAAGTAACCACAAAAAGACATTCATGAAAGAGGGTTTCCATAACTGCCTCAGAAAGTGATAAGATATCATAAGTATGTATAACACACAGAGGAGAATACTGAGGGAGATGAGTGGAATGTGTCACTATAATTATTTTTATTTTAATTAAACATTCATCATTGTTTTCCATCACACTTTTATACAAGGAAAACTAAACTATACCAAGACTGTAAAATTTCAAACTTGTTCCTCTAAATAGTAATTTACTTGTGTCCATTCTTAAAAGTAAACTGCTTCATGCTTGGCTTGGTGGCTCATGCCTGTAATCTCAGCATTTGGGAGGCAGAGGCAGGAGGATTGCTGAGTTCCAGGTTTGCCTGGGCTACATAGTGAGCTCAGGGCCAGCCTGAACTACAAAGTGAGACCCTGTCTCAAAAAAAAAAAAGACTCAAAAAGGACAGCTAAGAGAAAACAAAGGAAATGCCCTGCTCAAATTAAAAAAAAAAATGACAGATCATAAAACTGGCCCATGAGAAACAGAACTGGAACAACCCCACTGCAAGTGGCTGAAGCCATGCACTTGATGAAGTCTCATGATATCTACTGGCAAATTTTAGAAGCTAGAGATGGTTACAAGGACATTTCTACTCTACCTTAAATTTGCCCTACAAATAATGCACTACTGTAGGACGTGGTGGTTCATGACTGTAATCCCAGCACTTGGGAGGCAGAAGCAGGAGGATTACCAGGAGTTTGAGGCTATCCTGGGCTACATAGTGAGTTCAGAGACAGACTGAACTACAAAGGGAGACCCTGTCTTGAAAAAAGAACTAAACTAAAAAGGACAAAGAGGGCCGGTAATGTAGGTCAATGGTGCTCCCTCCACCTACCTGGCAAGTGGAACCTCCTGAGTTTTTTGCTTGTGCATTCTTTTCTCTCTTTACCCCAGTTTTACCTATTTTTATACTTCATATTATTTTTCTTTTACCGTTCACAATTTTTCTGCTATCCTTTAATTCTACAATATCTTTCTACTCTGTAAGATTTTTTGTCTTTTATCGCTTAATTTTTCAAATTCTTCTTCTTGCATTCTCCTATGTCTTAAAACTCTATCTTTACATACACCACAGCCATTAAGGTTTATTAATCTTTAGATAGTTAACTCTGTATAACTAGTATTGAATTCTTTTCTATCATTATTGCACTTGTAGTTATCATACTTTGTAGATATTTACTGTATGTCAGTATTTGGTTTGCTTTAGAGTTTATACTATAATTGCATGGGTTTTTTGTTTTTGTTTTTTGTTTTGAGACATGGTCTCGCTTTGTAATTCAGGCTAACCCTGAGCTCACTATGTACCCCAGGCTGGCCTTGAACTCACAGCAATCCTCCTGCCTCTGTCTCCAAAGTGCTGGGATTACAGGTGTGCCACCACACCCAGTATTGTAGTGTGTGGTACTGAATGCTGGGATTACAATGGACTACTCCCAGCATTGTGGTATATGGTTATCAGGGATCGAACTCCAGACCTTGCACTTGCAGGACAGACACCAGAACCACTGAGCTAAATACCCAGCCCTGTATCTTTCTTCTCTAAGGTTAAGGGCTGAACGTTATTGGTTCTTATGTCAATATCCAGTTTGTCTTGGATAATATTACTGTTGCTGGTTTGGTTGATATTGCCCAGGATGCATAATCATTGCCATTAATAGGTCTTTCTCTGTATACTAATGCCTGGATTGCCTTTATGACATTGACAATACTGTGGACCATTCCGGAGAGTTGGGTCCCCAGCCAATGATTCTTCATAATCCTTCTCATATTAACAGAGGTGACCAGATCTTGGGACAGGGCACAGGGTTATGGCTAGTTACATGCTAAGTGCATCACTGAAAAACAGACTGAAGATAACTCTATACAGTAGAATTATCAGTTCATGAATGCTTCTGACAATTCTGTTCACAAACATTTGACAAAAGTTTTTTTTTTTTTACATTTATGAGGTCCTTATCAGGTGACAAACAACTATGGCCACACCCCATAATGAATGTAGTTTCCTCTAGTTGATATTGTGATCATAGACAGACCTGTGCACACTTTCTGTGAAATCTTTTTTGTGTACTATGTGTATGTGTGTGTGTATGTGTGTGCGCACCTTTTAGCACATACTATACTGAATAGTATTATTTAGTCCAGCACAGCTTGAAAAAAATAGCAGATCAAGCATAGTGGTAAAAAGAAAATGCAGAGCAGTGATTAAGGTAATGAGAAAATGCATACCAAGACTGGTAACGATGAGGTTTTGAAGAAAACCATTGGATTGAAGAAGCAAATTTTAGAAAAGCATGAGAGCAATAGATTTGACCTCAGAGTACAAAATGCAAAAGTCAACAATCTCAACTATTTTGAAGAACAAAGATGTCATCAAAGAAGCCAATGTGGCCAATGGAGTAATAATGTTAACCAAGCAGAGGACACAAATGCTGGAAGATAATGGACAAACATAGTAGTGAAGCTATGATCTGTGAAAGAAACAGGAAATTACAGTGATTTCCTCCAAGAAAACCCTCTACATGTGCAACAAGTGATGGATTTTAAGCCAGTAGAGGGTAATTTGATAAATTCCACAAGAGAAGAGGCATCCACAGTGTGAAAAGATACAGTGAGGCTTCCAATTCTGACAAGGCTGCTGCAAAAGCTTACAAGAAAGATTTCAAATAAGTCATGAAGGCAGAAAGATACATTGCTCAACAAGTCTTCAACTGCAGTGAAACAGGGTTCTTCTGGAAGAAGATGCCTAACAGGGCCAGAGATTTAGCTCAGTGGTTCTGGCGCCTGCCTCGCAAGTGCAAGGCCCTGAGTTCGATCCTGGTAACCACATAGAATGCTGGGCATGGTGACTCACACCCACCAGCAATCAATACCACATACCACAGTGCCAGGCATGGTGGCTCACACCTGTAATCCAGCACTCAGGAGGCAGAGGCAGGAGGACTGCTGAGTTCCAGGTTTGCCTGGGCTACATAGTGAGCTCAGGGCCAGCCTGAACTACAAAGCGAGACCCTGTCTCAAAAAAAAAAAAAAAAAAAAAAAAAAAAAAAAAAAAAAAAAAAAAAAAAAAAAAAAAAAAAAAAAAAAGATGCCTAACAAAATCTATTTCATGCAGGAGAAAAACACATTGTTGGGACACAAACTCATGAAGGACACACCGGCTTTCTTTGCAGTATATGAATGCAATTGCCAATCTAAAGATTAAGCCACCACTGCTGTACCATTCCCAGACCCCAAGGCAATTGTTTATGGAAAGGTTGCATGAGGTATTTGTATCCACTGTCAAGAAATATTTTTCTGGGGCCAGAGATTTAGCTCAGTGGTTCCAGAGCCTGCCCAGCAAGTGCAAGGTCCTGAGTTCGATCCCTGGTAACCACATACAATACCAGGCATGGTGACTTAACCTGTAATCCCAGCACTCAGGAGGCAAAAGCAGGAGGATTACTGAGTTCGAGCCTTGCCTGAGCTACATAATGAGCTCAGGGCCTGAACTACAAAGGGAGAACCTGTCTTGAAAAAAAAAAAAATTCTGGGCCCAGGGATTTAGCTCAGTGGTTCTGGCAACTCCCTTGCAAGTGCAAGGTCCTGAGTTCTGTCCCAGGTAGCACACGCCACAATGCCAGATGTGGTAGCTCATGCCTATAATCCCAGCACTTGGCAGGCAGAGGAAGGAGGATTACTCTAAGGTCAAGGCTATCCTGAGCTATATAGTGAGCTCAGGGCCAACCCAAACTACAAGTGAGACTCTGTTTTGTTCGACAACCAGCTGTACCTTTCAGGCCTGGCCCATCCTCCACCTTGGGTGGATGATATGGGCACTGAGTATGACTTCATAAAGGTTAAGTCCCTCCTCCCCACACAACACCTGTTCTGTAACCCATAAACCAACAAGTGATCTGCATCTTCAAGAAGCTGTACTCAAATGTAATCTTCATCAGATGTTTTAATGTCACTGAAGAGACCTTCTTGACTCTGAAAGAGTTCTGTCAGAGACAACTCAGTGTCCTCCACTGCATCAACTATACTGACCAACCAGAAAGATGCACCGGAAATTACTCAGCTTGGAAGAAACTGTGGTCAGAATGTGTCACTGAATATGACTTTGATGAGTCTGATGCACAGGTTATGGAAGAGACTGTGTTGGACAAGAGTGTGGATGGGGTGGACATAGATGAGCTTGTTGTAGACCCAGAGGAGTAGCTGACAGTAGAGCTTGCTGAACTCCACGGTGCCCTGAGAAGCTACTTACTGAAAAACATTCCACCAAGGAAGAGAAAGACAGGAAGAGATTAGCTGGGATGTGATAAAATCCATTATAGAAAAATGGAATGAGTGCTGAAATTTCTTTGAGAAGTACAAGCCCAACATAACTATAATGAATAGAATGTTGAATCTGATGAACAATAACATGGTCTCTCATTTCCAGAGGATTATGCAGCACAGAAAACAGCAGGTGACACTAGGCAAATTTTTCATCAAAATTTTCCAAAGCTCAGGATCAAAGACAAGAAATCCCTAGAAGAGATCTCCCCATTGTCCTTATGGAGGGGGACTCTCCCCTCAAGCAATAGCCCTCTCCCTCCCCACCTTCCAGTCCTGCATACCAGAAGTCTTCTCAAGCAAGGCTAGTGTTCTCTTTATTTGTACTGTGCTTTGCTTCCTACTTTTTGTGATTCACAAAATACATATTATTCAGAACAGATTAACCTTATTTACATTGAATAAGGTTATGGAAAAATTTGATTCAGTTCACAACCAAAATCAGTTCTTGACCAAGTTCATAGGGATCAGAAGAAAATAACCTTATTTACATTGAACCTTATAAGGAAATTTGATTTGATTGATGACCAACTCAGTTTGTTACCAGAACTGTGGAACAAATTAAGTTCATGAACCAAAGAACCACTATACTAACAGCAATATCTTTCTACTAATAGGGAATTGCATTCCCAACCACAAAACAATGAAAGACAATAAAGCTTATATAATCCCACACTCCAGACACTGAGGCAGGAAGTTCACCATAACTTTGAAGTCAGGCTAGGCTACACAGTGAGTTCAAGGCTAGCCTGCACTATATGAGGAATCCATGTCTCAAAAAACCAAAAACAATAGAAAACAAGGCAACAAAATGCCTCCCCAAACTTCCAATTTCCAAAGTTGATGCATGGGGCAGGGAGGGGAAGAAAAGCAAAAGCCAGATAGGCCATATCTGAAAGGATAACAAGAGAGTAAAAGCAGATCAGTGAGGTGCTTGGCAGGCTCTCTGAAATACAATCAGATAAAGGAGGTAATAAATCAATCGGGGCTTACAGAGACAGAAGTCAAAAGCTTACTGAACTGCACAAAGTGTTACAAAACATGACTAGGCTAGCAAAAACTAGAGTACATGAAGAAGTTCCAAACAGAAGTCCAGGAGATTTAAAATTATATTGAAAGTATGGGCAGCAGAAGTCACCAGTGCGGGGATGGAATATCCAAACCAGACCAGTGATTTAGAGATACCTTAAAAGCAAGACAACAGCTTGCTTGACAATACAGTAAATCAGAGACTTAGCATATAAAGAGCTATTCACCAATCTGTGAATAATTGAAAAATGAAAAGACTACAAAGGGTTTAAAAGTTTGTTTACAGAAATGATGGCAGAAAACTTTCAAGTATTTGGAAAGAACATATAAATAAATGATAGCCATGCTAAAAAGAGAACTTCTCCATATCGCATCATAGTCAACACAATTTCAACACAGGGACTGAATCTTAAAATTGCTTCGAGAAAAGCGGTAAGGGCTGGTGATTTAGCCCAGTGGTGCCACACGTGCCTGGCAAGCACAATGTTCTGAGTTTAGTCTCCGTTACTGAATTTGATACTCGGTACTGAGGGAAAAAAGCAGCAAATCGCTTATGAAATAAGTGATTATTTCATTAGAATTTCAGTAGTCTTCTCAACACAAACCTTAAAGGCCAGACAACTTGAAGTGTTTAAAGCCCTAAAAAAACCCCAACTTTCTACTTGGATTTATATATCCTGCAAAACTTTTAAAATTGATGAGAAATAAGGTATTTCCATGACAATGAGACTCAAATTTATGAGCACCAAATCAACATTCCAAAAATCTCAGGGCTATCCTAGAAAGAACAATGAATCTGACAATCCCCTCCCCCAATCTAATGAAATGAGCAACAGGAAGCAGAGCAGAGCTGGATTAATTGAAATTTCTTGTTTTAGTTTTTTTAGGATTTCCCATACTGATTTCCATAATGGTTGCACTGTATCGAGTCTGGGGCCCAGGCCGCAGCATACTCTTGGAAGGGCAGAGATTTGGTAGTGTTCCCTTGGCCTCACGCACTGCCGTTGTCCCAAAACCATAGCTGCAGGACAGGTGCACCAAAGCAGCTTCAGACAGAGGGGCACTGGCAGCTGCATGGAAGGAAGTTACGGAAGTAGTTGTGAACCATAAAGGTGCTCCAAAGGGACAGGAATGCACCAAAAATGACATTGTGGTAGGATTAGAGCTGCACCCACAGGAAGATCTGCCCACTAATGAAACATGACAACTTGAGAGGATCATGTTCATCAGGCATGCTACAGCCACTCTTTCATCTCTCCAGCCTCTCCACCTTGCCCAACCCATGTCATACTTCTTGCCATAATCGAGACTACTGGTATTTTTTTTTTTTAGACAGGGTCTCACTTTGTAGTTCAGGCTGGCCCTAAGCTCACTATGTAGCCCAGGCAAGCCTCAAACTCATAGCAATCCTCCTGCTTCTGCCTCTCAAGTAATGGGATTACACGTTTGAGCCACCAAAACCAGCATTAGTGGTATGTGGTACTGATTGCTGGTGGGTGTGGCCACCAGGCCCTGTATTATATGTGGTTACCAGGGATTGAACTAGGGACCTGGTGCTTGCCAGGCAGGCACCAGAACCACTGAGCTAAATCTCTGGCCCTGATTTGTAGTTTATAAGTCTGTGGCTCAGCCTCAAGATAGGAGCCTCTAGCCAGCAGCTTTAGCATCATGAGTGAGCTTTTTAGAGCTGCAAATATGAGCAAGGTCTTGGGCGAACAGCTCTGCCATGAATGTAGGATTAGTAAACTGTCCAGCTGACTGATATGAAAGTGAGGTGCAAGCCCTACACTGTAAGAGATTGAGCCCACAGGGATGGATGAGGCCCGAGGCATAGCATCTTAGCCCTCTGATCTATTGTGCTTCCCCTTATTTCTTCTAAATTAATCACATTTTCTCTTTTAACAAACAAAAAAAATCCATCTATTAGCAACCTATAATGTAACTTCAATATCTTATTAACAAAGTTGAGCTTGGTATTATCATACCTACTGAACTGCTGGTGAGTGAGCACCAGACCCTCCAGCCTGATGGAAAATCTCACATCGCAGCTTCCAACCATGTTCTGAATTTTAAAATCGAGGAACCTGGCAGGGAAGCCAAGCTTCTGCACCACACGAGCATACTTCCTTGCTGCCAGTCGGGACTGCTCTTCACTGGGGAGGAGCAGATGGGGTTAAAGATGTTCTGACCACACCTCCCACCATCCCTGCTATGCTCACATCACATACTTCTGACTGTATTCTCACTGTTCACACCGTGTTCTGTCACCTGGCAGCATGTGGCTCTGTGAGAGGGACTTTGTTCCCAGAATCTTAAGGTCCAATACAGTGTACAATGGTTGAGTCATAAGCCAATTTTGTCCTAACTTGTCACTTTCACACTTGAGGTGCTTCCACTTAAGCATTACTTGATACAATGAATTGCTTCAGCATTAGTCTGATATGTCCTCAGACTTACTTCAGCACTGGAGTCTATCAGAAAGGCCAGGCCCCAGATCTTACCTCAGACTGCAGGTGTTCACACAGGGTCAGCAAGCTGATGTTAACAATCCCCCTGGATGTTTATCAAGCTCGCTGAAGTTGGAGAACCATTTGTGTGTCTAAAAATGTATGTGCTGCTTATATGAAGAGACAAAACCAAAAAATGCATACAAAAAATCAACATCAAGAAGATATATATGTAGAGAGGAACAAATGTTTAAAAAAATTGAAATATCTCAACATCTGCCCAATTTTCTTTTCTTTGTTTAATGCTATGGGGATTGAACTGAGGAAGCACTGAGCTACATCCTCAACCTACTTTATTTTGAGACAAAGATCTTGCCCAGCCTGGCCTCTAATTTGCAATCCTTCTCCCTCAGGCTTCTGAGTAGTGGAAATGACAGGTGTGCTCAGCTGTGTTCAGGTTTTCTCACACACAAATGTCATTCAGCTCACACCCAGCACAAGCATGTAACTTTATGGCCGTGTTCTTCAGGCATTTATGTTATCCTAAACCCTAAATGCGCATCAGAGAGTGTGGATTGCTGAGATTCAAGGCTGAATTTTTCATACCTTTTCCATTTTTCATACCTTTCCACCATTACCGGTAAAACACACCATGAGCACCTGGAATGCTGCTCAGGACAACACCTAGGAGGGGCATGAATACTACCCTTCCTGTGGACTGTCCCCTCTACAGGTGTCATTTGGAAACTCCAGGATTTAGAGCAAGTTAGACTCTGGTTATCTGGACCAAAGAAGTGTTTGATTCTCTGATCTAGACCCTTCACCAGCACAATGCCCATCTTCATGTATCTACTGCTTATGCACTTCCCTTCTAGTCACACCCTTCTGGTCCCTTACCCACTTCTAACTTCTGAAATTTCCTTAGTAGGACTCTATCCCCAAATTAGCAGTAAGTAGCTTCCATTTAGAAAAACTACAGTTTACAGTTTAGTCAACTGGCCTATTTCTCATATGTCTGTGGGAAAAAAGATCTTGAATTTGAGCTTTACCTAGACAATTCAGTAACCTTGTCTCAAAATAACAGATAAGGGCTGGGATGTAGCTCAGTGCAAAGGCCCTGTTTTCAACCCTCAGTGATGAGATGGAAATAGATTTTAGATGTAAAGTTACTGATAGTTGGGTGTGGTAGCATATACCTATAATCCTAGCACTGGGGAAACTGAGGCAGGAAGATCACTGCAAGTTTTAGGCTAACCTAGACTACATAGTGAGAACAAAAGCCAGTCTGAACTACATAGCAAGAGCCAAGAATTTAGCTTTGTGGAGCTATTCCTGCCTCACAAGTGGAAGGTGCAAGTTTGACCCTTGGCACCAACAAAACAAAACAAAACAAAACAAAACAAAACAAAACAACAAACTACATAATGAGACCCTGTCTCAAAAAAAAAAAACTAATAAAAGTCAAGTATCTCCATCCTCAGAAAACTAGGACTAGAGGTCCCATTCAACCCTGCTATCCCCCTGCTAGGAATATACCCAAAGGAATTTTAAAAATCACATTGGAAAGACAGATGTACACCCTTGTTCATAGCAGCTCAGTCCATGATAGCCCAATCTTGGAAACAACCCAAATGCCCATCAACTGGAGACTGGATAAAGATATGGATTTTTTTTAAATGGAGTATTACTCTGCCATAAAGAATGACCAGATTCATTTATGTGCAAATGGAGAAACCTGGAGGAGACACTAATAAGTGAAATAAAAAGAACAAAAATATGTAAATACTAGATCTTTTCTTTGATATAAGCACCTGTAGAGGTAAAGGAGCTCTAGAATGTATGATAATTTTGTAGAATAGGAAGTATCCAAAAGGAATTTGGTGTGGGAACGTAATGAGGGGAAGGAATAAATATGATTTGGAAAAAAATAAGAGTATGTATATTAAGGGGGTGGGTGGGCAGGGATGTGAGTAAAAATGAGAATTGACCTGTGTCACATATTGGTACAAATTCCCCAATGTGTGTGATTGTGAGCTGTGTATATAATGTACCCATAAAGTTTACTGAATAATGAAAAAAAAGTCAAGTGTCTCCATAGAATACTGAACAAAACACATAGCACACAATTTACATGCTTATAAATGGATACATAATCTCAATGGTAATCAAGGTAATGTAAATTAAAACAAAATAAATGTTTGCCCATCAACTTAGCAAATATAAATGAGTTTGTTTGTTGTTTTACCTTTTGATACTGAGAACCAAACCCAGGGCCTTTGCTATGAGCTATATCCCCAATTGTTTTCATTCAGTTGTCCAGGTTGGCCTTGAACTTGCCTCAGCCTTCTCAAATGCTAGAACTACAGGTGTATGCAACCATGCCTGACTGTAAATAATAAAGGCAGCTAGTGTTCTAGGAGAAAGTGAACATGGTGCATTTCTGGGTGAGGATAAATGGGCACAACCTTCAAGGGTGACTCGCTACCCATTTGCAGCACTGATGAGAGCAGCTCTCTTGTGCACTTGGTGTTGTGGGAACTCACAGCAGACCCTGCCTCAGCCCTGCAGGAGGTCTGGGAAAGACAGGTGTTTCTGCATGGCTGGTGAGCTAATTCACAGGAAATATCTAATTCAGATGGTTCTATCCACTGATTTGCAGTGAGGAAAATACACAGTAACAATTTCCCCACTTACAGTGTGCTTTTCACTTATAAGTTTTTGAAGTTATAACATGTTTTCTTATTACAAATGCTTTTTAAAATTTTGCTTTACCTTAAAAACAATTGTAATAACCCAGTATACTCTTTTTGGTTTAATAGATTGGGCTATAAATTGTGAAGTTTAACTCAATATTAAAATTCTGAGTGATTTTAACTAAAAATTTGGCATTCCATAAAGTTAACTGTTTAGCTACTACTAAGTGCTTTCAAATATGAAAGCCATATTCTTTGTCTTCATAGTGAACTACCTGTCTGGTGAGGTCAGGGTGCTTCTCCATACCTTTTAGCTCCTGTGCAGACCATTTTCCCAGAGCTGAAGATAAGGGCTGTCGTCCTGGGTTCTCGGATTCTCATGATGACAGCAGCAAACCTCTGTGATGCCAAGAGGAAAACAATGCAGAAGCCTCTGTTGGAAATTAACACCAGCCCAGCTGGAAAGCTAGGCTGAATAAGAAAACAGTCTGAAGAAACCAAGAGTGGATGAGAGGCTAACCAGTGTCTGGATCTATTTTCTCCACATTAGTAGAAATGATTTGATTCTAAAGTACAATTTTGATAACAAATACAAGTAATTTTAACAGGTAAAATTTGAGTATCTGTTACGCTGCAGATCCATCCTAAGAACTTTGTAGACTTTTTCTCATTCATCCCCACTTGGCCTCTTGATAGGATAATTTGAGTTACCGCTTCCTAGTGCACAAAGTGTTAAGCAGTTATTTACCCGCCAGCATGACACAAGAAATGGCAAAGCGAGGAAACCAAGACACTAAGACCACAACTACTCACACTGTTACATTGACATACTTCCTTTTTCTTTCAAAGAATCTTTGGAGGAGATAAGTAGTAGAGTATGTTATGGATCTCCCAAGACTTGGAATGCACCAAACAAAATGTAGAACAGAGTGTGTATGATGGACACACTGAAGATGAAAGGAAAAACTTCTTTTTCGTGTTGTTTTCCATAGCAGTTCTCAGAGTGTGGTCCCAAGACCAGCCACATTGCCAAGACCCCAGAGAATGCTGCTGGACTTGAGGGCTAAGACACCCTGGTCCATCACATTGCAAGAATTAAATTACACCATATTCCTAACTCATCTGCCACAAATGTTCTTCACCAAGTCTCCTCTCTGCAAGAAACTGGTATTGAAACTGGGATCAGTACTGTGCGAGAATACACTGTTGGTCTGTGCTACTCCACAAAATCATGATCATTTTCTGTTCAGACAGTCAATTTCAGATTAAAGTATAAACAGTTAATGAACCCCCAGTCAGCACTACGCAGAACTGATCATATCTTATTAATTTTTTACATATGTGTACTAAAAGGTAAACTTACCTGGTGAAATAATTTTGTTAAATTATTTCTTTTTGCCTTCAACACCAAGGATTGAACTCAGGACCTTGAGCTTGCAAAGTAGATGTGATACCACTGAGCTAAATCCCTGGCCCTTGTTAACTTCTTAAAGTAGCTTAGGTCTCATGCTAGAATTCCTTTGAGTGTCAAAAAGATCTTCCCTGTGCCCCCACAGACACCCTAAGGAAAGGAAAATTAAATGTGGGCTCAGGATGGTGGAGAATATGCTTAAGATGCTGACTGTTTAATACTGTCATCCATCCCTGCTGCTGCAGTGAGAATTCTAACTCAGCACTGGGTTTCTGTCCTTATCACAGCTGAGCAGTCTAAACTATGGAAAGCTATTGTTTGGGCAACCTTAATTTCAGAAGTCAGCAATAGCAAAAACAGTTGATCTCTGGATTCTAACTATCACACTTCCATAAGCGTTCCCCAGCCTGAACTAAACCAGCACATATTCATTCCCCAGGCATGTTTATGTTTGCATCCTAAGTATAAAGCAGGGCAAATTATTACATGTTACTATTTTAACAAATCCAGTGGCAAACAGGTCCCTGGAAACAGGATGCCTGCCTGTGCAAGGCACAAAGAATCAAGCTTTGTTATCAAAGTTTGAGGAGAGAAAAAAAATCCCTGAGTCTTACTTTAGTAATTAGAATTTAAACAATATAGCTTTCCCAAATAAGACAATTTGCACATAGAAAAATACTAAAGTGTCAGCTAGGTGGGGCAACATTTAGAAACAACTGTTTTCAGTGAAATGATGACATTTTAAGAAAGCTGTTATCCTAATAGGCTAACAAACAGTCAGATTAAAAGATCTGGACCGAGAAAAATTTTAATAATACTTCACTTTTTATATTTTGGCTTTTTGAGACAAGGTCTCACTTTGCAGGTCAGGGTGGCCTTGAATTTATTTTATAGCCCAGGATGTTTTGAATTTGTAGAGATCCTCTTGCCTCAACCTGAGTTCTAAAATTACAGGCATGTGCCACCTCACCCAGCTTTTAAAAGATCTTCTTTCAAAATCAGTAAAACACTACTTTACTAAGAACAGGCAATGAAATTATTTCTTATAACTTCAAAACAATAAGTGCTATAGCTAAATTTTTTATATTGTCAAAACCTTTCATTAAAATATTTTAGCCAGGTGTGGTGGCTCACGTCTATAATCACAGCACTCAGGAGGCAGAGGCAGGAGGATTGTTAAGTTTGAAAGGCTCACATAACCAGAGTTCCATGTTACATTACTCACTGCCCTAGCCAGACAAAGCCTTAGGAATGTGACTTTTTACCTAACTACCTGCACACTGCCCTTGTTCGACCTTGCCTGCCCAACCCTTCCCAAAGATGAAACCACCTCCCCAGAATGTATGGGATGTATAGGATGTATCTAATAGTTTTAAGTTGTAAAACTGTATGGTCGGTTAAGATGTTCTGTTAAAACAGCCAGACTTTGTCCTTGCAGTTGTGGTCAGCAAAGATGTGATTGCCTTTACCCCATTTCTGTAACCACAAGTTTTTCCTTTAAGAACCCCTCTAGGAAGTGGAGTCTATGTGGGTGAATAAACTTCCATCTTTCAATTTCTGCTTTCTGCTGTGTGTCCCGATGTGGAATTATCTCTTACTCTGTGGGATTACAGAATTCAAGGCTTGCCTGGGCTACGTAGTGAGCTCAGGGCAAGCCTGAACTACAAAGTGAGACCCTGTCTAAAGGGAAAAAAAAAAAAAAGGGAAAAACCTAAAAAATAATTAAAAAGAAAAAAACAAAAAAGTGAGTCAGTATCTGTCTGCACAATCAGGGCTATGACTAGGCTAAGCACTCCTGCCTGCAAACCAGCTAGTTCATATCATACCCAGACTTTATCTTCAGCACCAGTAACAACAAAGACCCCAGTGGTTCCACAGCTGTGCTGCTTCAGGGCAGAACTACACCAGGATCTTTACATAATTCTTCAATGACTATTGCTAACATCTGCCCTGCCCTCCAGAGTATTTTGTTACTCCAGATGTAGATAATAAAAAGTGTGGCAAACTCAGGGCTTGCATCCTTGCCGCTCAAACTCAGTTTCTTCTCTAAGTCTCATTTCTGTCTATGTAGCAATTAATTCACCTTATGCTGTCAGACTCATGGTAGACTAAAACTTAACTGCAGAGGTTCTAGTTACATTCCCTTCCTCTGTTCTCCACCAATATAATCAAAGAAAGGAAAGTAAATTTAAAGAAAAGTTAGTGATTGGAACACTGATAAGTCTTACCTTTGGGTTATATTCTGCATTTTTGGCATGCAAAGCTATTTTCTTCAAGTCTAATTTACAGGCCAGGTTTACAGTGGAAACTATGTTCCTGAAGAAATAAGTCACTTTAGAAAATTACATAGAACAGAAAAAGGCAAACTATTATATTCCTTATTTCATAGGTTATACCTTCGCAACTTTCAGAGGGAGAATTCTTTTCAGTGTGGAATATAGAGTAATATAGTCTTTTGGTAAAGTGTGAAATCCCAACCTTCCAAAACAGCTTTTTCTAAAAATTCATAACTAAAATTAAGTTTTAAACCTTAAAAAAAAACTCTAGGCCTCAAAGTAGAAACCAGAATTCCTAATCAATTTGCAAATCAAATTCCATTTTATATATTGATATCTTTTTTGTTTATCCAAACTTAGCCATTTCAGCAACTTCAGTTTTGTAGTATTATTACAGGTAGAAAAGCTAGTTAGATAAGTGGTTGGTAGATAGATTATGACCAGGCTTCAAAAACCCCACATGGAGGACAGCCAAGGAGACCTTCACTAAAAGACAGCATTAATTACCAAAGGAGAAAACTGCCACACTCAAATAAAATGAATAGCAGTGATTGATATTCCAAGTAGACTTTCATCTCTGGGGTGGAGGGCCAGGACCTTGACCCACCTAGAAAAGTCTCCTGACTGAAAAATCTTTGTATATTGCTACTTGGCTTGATTCCTCATTGGATCCTATTTGATCAGTATGTTTAATTGGTTGATCATGGTTTTGATTATTTTGTGATTTCTCCCTGTACCAATATTATCTAAGCAACTATATTTACAATATCACTATTTGGCTGTAATTTTGAACCTGCCCCATCTTGTGGCTTTGCTGCATAAAAACCCTTTGAGAAGTGAGGTGGGTGGGTTACCCACATTTCTGGGTTCCCCTTTCTGTTTCTCTTAGGCAGAAGCTTTCTTTCTCAATAAAATTCTTCTACTCAAACCTCTATCATTCCTGAAATTCATTCTTTGGTTTTAGAGAATAAGAGTTTGTGTTTCAGGCTGAGAGCTAGGCCTTGCTCCCCTGTATCAGTATAACTAAAACAGTCCTTCAGGGGTGTGTCAATTAATTTTTTGCCTTTTCCTTTTTTTTTTTTTTTTTTTTTTTTTTTTTTTTTTTTTTTTTTTTTTTTTTTTTTTTTTTTTTTTTTTTTTTTTTTTTTTTTTTTTTTTTTTTTTTTTTTTTTTTTTTTTTTTTTTTTTTTTTTTTTTTTTTTTTTTTTTTTTTTTTTTAGTTTTTTGAGACAGGGTCTCACTTTGTAGTTCAGGCTGGCCCTGAACTCACTGTGTAGCCTAGACTAGCCTAAAACTTGCAGCAATCCTCCTGTCTGTGCCTTCTGAGTGCTGGGATTACAGGCATGAACCACCATTTCCAGATTTCACCTTTTCTTAAGGATTCAAGACTTAGTGCTTCATTTTACAACCAAAATGTCTAAAACAATAACTAAGAACTGATAAAGGAATAATGAATCTGAAATTCTCTTTACATTATTAACCTGAAATTAGTTGTCATCACATTCAGGAATATAAAATCTGTATCCAGAACCATCCCTCAATTTAAAAACAATGAAGTGCAAACAAACATTAATAAAAAAGATGGGGGGCAAAATAAGAACAGATGGAAACACTTACTGGAGTTGAGGCACAATGCCAGAGTGCTCAGAGGCAGGGGTCACTGGGGTCAGGGGAGTCATGGCCACAAGAGGCAAGGCGCTGGGGGCTGGTTTCTCAGTGGAGGGCTGGACTGAGTCAGCAGCACCAGCATACAGATCAGCATAGGAATTTGATTTACCGCTGCTGTGTAAGCCCACCTCACCATCCTGTTCATTAGGTAACGCCAACTTATTTTGATGACTTTGAGTTTTGCGACTTTCTTCAGTTTCATGCTGGCTTCTCATGGTAGTCTGGTCTCTATTTTCTTGAGTAAGTTCATCCGGTAGGAAACTAAGATCCATAGATGAGAAAACAGCTGATGTGTCTTTGACTTCAAGATGTGACTCTGATGTAGTATCTGGGCTGGAAGGGTTGAGCATGTCCACATCACAGGGTATAGCTGGGCTGAACATAAGCGACAAGCCCGGGGCAAGGTCTTCCTGCACAGTTCCCATGAGAGACAAACACATCAACAGAGCAGTGTGTTACACCAAAGCAGCACCACATTCATCTTCTTCCCACCAAGTCTCACCAGAGTCTATTACAATGTTATGGCACACTGCATAGAGATAGATAGGAAAGTTTATTTTAAAATGTAGAGAAGGCATTTGCCACAAAATGCTTTTCCTACTTGCACGAGATCCCTAGTGAGTGACTCACCACTCTGAATTAAATTTTGTGAAAGAGGCAGTTGAGAAATCATCCTCTATATTGTGTCAGTGCTGAACAGATTCACTGCATTACTTAATTATAAAGCCAGATGACTTATTTAAATAATTTTTAGCTTTGTATTTGTATTTTAGAGAGAAAAATATGTGGATATAGTCATGATGGTAATGCTCAAAATGATCCTGTATCATTTTTTTTCCAGTCAAAGGAGAGAAGAAAACATTCCAGTTACATGAATTCACAACAGGAAGAAAGTAGTTGAAATGTTAAGAATAGTTTACCCAACACTAGGAGGCAGAGGCAGGAGAATTGCTGGCTAGCCTGGGCTATATAGTGGGTTCAAGACCAGCATGAACTACAAAGTGAGACCCTGACTCAAAACAAACAAAGTTAAGGCTCCATTTGTAGCTCAAGGATCAAGATCTTTCCTTAATGTGCATAAGGTCTGGGTTCAATCCCAGTACCAAGAAAACCAAACAAAAAAGGCATAACTGGAAGTGGTGGTGAAATCCCAGCACCCTGGGTGGGACAGTGAGGTGACAAGTCACAAATTTAAATCACAGTCTGTGCGACCTAGTAATTTAGCAAAATAATAATAATAATAATAATAAAAAAATTAAAGGTCTGGACATGTACCTTGGTGTAAAAGTCCTGGGTACCTCTTTTATCATGAGGAAGAATAAACAACTATTAGTCCAGAAAAGGAAAGATGGAGAGGAAACAGTGTGTGCCTAAAGGAAGCAGCTGAAGAATTAATGAGTTTTCATCACTGAAAAAAAGTCCATATCCTTGTTCTGTGCATTATACCGGCTCACGTGCAACTGTGCCCTACATGCTGGACAATCGAATCCCAGACCTCACTTCTGACTCTTGAGAGGTCGTGAGGACTGCTGCGCCCCTGGACACAGAGCGATCAGCCTGGTCCCACAGAGTTGCTCTGGGAACAGGATATTATTCTCTTGAAACAAGACTTCATTTGGATGTGTGGTCAAGGACTCAGCCCGCCCCTTGGCGGGTCTTCCGCCTCCCCTGCTAGCGGGTAAGGCAGGCTCAACGGATTCACTGATTCTCGCATCCGGAGACCTGAGCAGGAGCAGAGCAGACCCACAGGAGTTCCCGCTAGGGGGCGCATCTGCCCTTGCGCAGGCCCAGCCTAAAGACGACCGCTCGGACTGAGTTTTTTCCTCCACCTGCTGGGCCCGGGGGTCGCCCGGCACCCCTGTGTTTCCCCCAGACGCCGCTCCGTGCGTGTGCTCACCTGGCCTCCAGGCTGGCCTAGGCCTGGGCTGGTCCTGGAGCCCCGCGGCCCAGGTTAAGGCTGTGGCCTCACGCCCTGACATCTTTGCCTTTTACAGCAAAATCTCAGCATGACACAGTGGGTCTTTTGCTCTTTTTTTGAAGACACCACGGTCTTTTTTACAACCCTTGACACTAAAGGTTCGAGACCGGAATCTGCGTGATGCTGGGGCACAAGTCTGTAGTTTGGGTTGCCGAAGAAGGAGAGTCTTTTGAGCCCAGGATCAGAGTCAACCTGAGCCATCTGGCACCGAAGTGGGTCTTTGTCTCAAAATGTTAAAAGGACTGGGCTGTGACTCAGGACGACAGCTCTGGATTGATTCCCCAGTACCTAAATGAGAGAAGCCTCAAGTGTTTTCGGGCACCGCTCGCAACCCAAGTCCTAGTCGATTCACCCTTATCCTCGGGCAACAGGGATTCCAGTACTGCACAGTCACACACAAGGCCTTGAACACTGGGGACACTGGCGGGCAGCAAGGCGGTCCCACCTGGGCCATGGCCCTGCCATCTCCTGGTTTGGCCCCTCAGGAAGTGGCTCCCAGGCTCACCTGTGTGGCACATTGATCTAGGTACAGCTCCAGGTAGGAAGCCCCCTCCATGGTGCTGGGGTGTCGTGGGTGCACTTTATCCACAGGGGCCCTTTTATCCGCGCAGGCTCACTTTATCTGCGGCGAGGCGGGGTGGGGCAGGACCGCACTGACCGCATTGAACCCAGCTGAGCCGTGCTGGGCCCGCATCACTGATTTTCATCAGTGCTTCCAAATGTGGACTTCACTTCCCGAGTGGCGGGCTCCGTGAAAACTGCGTGAAAAGAACATAGTTCTTCTCAGCACAGAGGTGATTGAAAGCCAGCATCAGTCATGGTGTCTTCATGTCCCTGCTTTTCCCTGCCTGTCACAGATTTCACCTAAACCCACCCACAAAAAGAACTGTGGCCTACAGGAAGGGCCCAGTATCTCAAGAAACCAAATATTTGGAGAGGTTTTCTCTTTCTGGAAATCATTATTTTAATTTTCAAAACCTCAACTCTGAAAAGAACTCAACTATACAGAAGGGTTCTATGAATATAATTGGGATTTTTCATGTGAGATTTTAAAATATATGTGGAGACAGAGTGTCCTTCCTATTTGATGGTGCTGAGTTTGCATCTGTGTACCATGCTCATTTGCTCCTGCAGTTTTGGGTGAAGGCCACTGCCCTTGGGACCAGCTTGAAAGGCACACAGCAGAGAAAGACAGCTCCACGATTCAGGTCATAAAATAAACCTTACAGGACTTTTAATCAGGAATAAAGGGGACAATTTGATAAAGCTGAAATCATACAAGATGGTACATAATTTAATTTAATGGTCTATTTTAAGTAAGAGCCTAGCTACTAGTACTGCACTGCCAAAGTAGACCAGTAACTATTGGCTCCCAGTTTTGTTGTTATACTGTTCTGGACACCCATAAGTTCCTGTACTCGGCCCTCTCACTGTGGTGCCTTGAAAAAGAGACAATGCTGACTAAGCCAGCCAAACCCAGGAGTTTTTAGAAGGGCCTGAGAGTCTAAGATTTTTTTTTTTTTTTTTTTTTTTTGCTGTACCAGGGTTTGAACTTGGACCCTTGTGCATCAAAGGTTGGCACGGTACCACTTGAGCTATATCCCCAGCCCCTGAGAGTCTAAAAACTTTGTGGCAAATTGGTTGCTGCCAGCCCTGAGGAGGAATAGACCATATTGCCAGCACTGTGAATGACCTGTAGGGACTCAGAGTGGCTCAGATTTAACAGCCAGAAATGAAATGGTACCTCAGTCTGGTAGCTAGCAACTGAGTTTGGCCATCAGTGATGATAAACTTGGAAGTAGATTCTTCTCAGTGCTCCTAGAGATTCCAGTCTTTCTTTGATTGTAGACTCTGAGCATTGAACCCAGCTATGTTGGCCCCAGTCTTTAACTTATTTACCAGTGGGCTTATAAACTGGGGTTTTCTTGGTTTGGGGGTTCTTGTTTTTGTTTGTGTTTTTTTTCTTTGTTTGTTTGAGACAAAGGGATTTGCTATGTAGTCCATGGTGGTCTTGAACTCACAGTGATCCTTCTACCTCAGTCTTCTGAGTCCTGGGATTACAGGCATTCACTGCCATGCCCCGCTTTGTTTGTAAGTTTTGATTCTGATTTATTTTTGCTTTAGAATTTATAACCTGTCCAAAAGAAAAATAGAAACACACACCAAAAGAACTTACCCAAAAGTTCCAATTTATTTTTAAAATTTTTTTTTATTGTAAAGATTGACTGGATAGGAGTATATATAAACTTTTTTTTTTTTTTGAGACAGGGTCTCGCTTTATAGTTCAGGCTGGCCCTGAGCTCACTATGTAGCCCAGGCAAGCCTCGAACTCAGCAATCCTCCTGCCTCTGCCTCCTGAGTGCTGGGATTACAGGCATGAGCCACCACACCCAGCACTGTGGTATGTGGTATTGATGGCTGGTGGGCATGAGTCACCACGCCCAGCATTGTATGTGGTTACTGGGGATTGAACTCAGGACCTTGCGCTTGCAAGGCAAGCACCAGAACCACTGAGCTAACCCTCTGGCCCTATATATAAACTTTTACCGAGCACTTGTATGTACAAAATATTATTCTTTTTCTTTCATTTATTGTTACTAATATTTGCAAGTGAACATTGTAACCTGGGTGAATTATGTCCATACTCGTGAAAAATTTTGTTTGTTCGTTTTGTTTTTTACACTGGGTATTGAACTCAAGCCCTTTGCCCCTTAGATTTTCTTTTTGATTTAGAATTTGTTAAGTTATTAAGTTGCTTCGTTCAAAGCTGAGATCATCCTGCTTCAGCCTCCCAGATGCTACATTTACAGGCATGAGCCACCATACTCAGCTACACAAAGTCTTTAAGAAAGGTGAACTATACAGAAAATACACTTTTATCTTCCTTCATGATGGAATAACTTAAAATAAGCCCACATTAAAAACAGGCTTTGTATAACTAAGAGTCAAATTGCTGGTGACTGTTATTTTTGTAGACATTTTAATCAAATTTACCAATATTAGTTTAGGAATTTAAAATATTGGAACCAAAAACCTTTATGTAGCTCTAAAACCATTATGGAAGGTTTTGAGGTCTGGGCTGGGGCCTCTCCTGTGGGAGTCATGTCATGGTTGGGGTTTGCATGGCAGGGAAGTGGTGATCACCAGACATGGAATCGACTTATACAGAAAGACTGTGTCCTGTGCAACAGTATTTCACCAGGAAGATTGGAGAAATGTTTGATGTTATAGATGAGTTATTTGCCCTGTGTCTACACGTATCAAAACTCACACGGTGCTCCCAAATTCTGTACAATTACTGTGTGACAATTAAAGCAAGCAAAGTGGAGGACTTTGTGTTGAACGAATATTGAAAAATAGTGTTTCACTAGGGGGCGCTCTCTTGCCGCAAAGGACGTCCAGTATGGGAACAAACGGCCCAGGCCATAGCACAAAGGCTCAAGAGCATGTCTGGCTTTGTTTTAAGGTGCTTATTTCTCCATGGCAAAGGACGAGCGGGTACTTATAAAAATAGATAGGGCTAGTTACTTTATCAACCAATGCACATATATCTTACATTTTATACAGGGAGATTCCATTTATTTATTTATTTTAAACTGATTTTTTTTTTTTTTGAGACAGGAACTCGCTTTGTAGTTCAGGCTGGCCCTGAACTCACTATATAGCCCAGGCAAGCCTCAAACTCACAGCAATCCTCCTGTCTGTGCCTCCCGAGTGCTGGGATTACAGGCATGAGCCACCATGTCAGCACTGTGCTGTGTGGTACTGATTGCTGGTGGGTATGAGTCACTATGCCCGGTATTGTGGTATGTGGTTACAGAGGATTGAACCAGGGACCTTGCAATTGCAACGCAGATGCCGGAACCACTGAGTTAAATCCCCAGCCCAAAACAGAATTCTTTATTGATACATTTTATATATACATCATGATCACATTCAACGTTGAAAATTTGTACCAGAATTAATTAATTTTTTTTTTTGAGACAGGGACTCGCTTTGTAGTTGAGGCTGGCCCTGAGCTCACTATGTAGCCCAGGCAAGCCTTGAACTCAGCAATCCTCCTGTCTCTGCCTCCTGAGTGCTGGGATTACAGGCGTGAGCCACCACGCCTGGCACTGTGGTATGTGGTTACCGGGATCGAACTCAGGACCTTGTGCATGTGAGGCGTCAGAACCACTGAGCTAAATCTCTGGCCCATAATTAATTTTAATTTTTTCCCATTTTCCTACCCACCCCACAACTTTATTAACATCACATTTTTTTCTTTCCCCTTGTTACTTACCCCTACCCGTTTACCTTGGAATAGTTTCTATTTCTCAATATCTATCATATATTTTATAACTCATTTACATCTTCAGATTCTCATACCAGAGAAAAGATAGGATATTTACACATCTGGGACCTACTTATTTCACTTATGAGTATGTCCTTAAGGTATGTCCATTTGACTACAAAGGACTCAAACTTATCTTTTTTTTTTTTTAAAGACAGGGTCTTGCTTTGTAGTTCAGGCTGGCCCTGAGTTCACTATGTAGCCCAGGCAAGCCTCAAGCTCAGCGATCAGGAGGCCTCTGCCTTTGGAGTGCTGGGATTACAGGTGTGAGCCACCATGCCCGGTATTGAATTTAGCATTCTTTATGTCAGGGTAATACTCCATTTTATAAAAAGAATCATATCTTCTTTATCCAATTGATGGGCATTTGGGTTTTTTCCAATATTTAGCTGCCACAAACTGAGCTGCTATGAACATGGGTGCATATAAGTCGCTATGATATGATTCTTCTAATTCTTTAGTGTATATTCCTAGCAGGGGACTAGCAGGGTCAAATGGGACCTCTAATTCTAGATTTTTGAGGAATCTCCACACTGATCTCCGCAATGGTTGCAACAATCTACATTCCCAGCAAAAGTGGACAAGTGTTCCTTCCTCCCCATATTCTTGCCAGCATTTATTGCTGGTTCATTTCCCAACAAGAGCCATTCTTTGTGGAGTGAGATGACATCTCAATGTTGTTTTCATCTGCATCTCTGGAGTGACCAGTGGTGTTAAATATTTTTTAATGTATGCTTTTTGGCTACTTTTACTTCTTCCTCTGAAAGTACCTGTTAATTTCAGATGCCCATTTTTTAATTGGGTCTTTAAAATTGTGGGGACTGGTTTTTTAAAGCTCTTTATATATTCTAGAGGGTAGTAAAGTTTTTATCCCCTGTTGTTGGTTGTCTTTTAGCTCTGCTGGTGGTTTCTTTTACTGTGCAGAAGCTTCTTAATAAAATGAGATCTCATTTGTTCATTTCTTCTGCTAGTTCTCATGCTGTAGAGGTTTTATTCATAAAGTCTTTCCCTAAGCCAGTGTCACTGAGTATACCTAACCTGTTTTCCAGCATGTATACTGTTTCTGCTTTAATATTTATGTCTTTAATCCACTTTGATTTTAATTTAGTACATGGTGAAAGAGATAGGTCTAGCTTTAGTCTTTGGCAAGTTAAAGCCCAATTTTTCCAGAACCATTTGTTAAAGAGGCTGTCTTTCCTCCATTGAGAATATTTGATTCCTTTATTAAAGATGAGGTGACTTAGTGTATCTAGAGTTGTATCTGGATCTTCTAATCTATTCCACAGGTCCTGAGGTCTGTTACTTTGCCAGTACCAGGCAGGTTTTTTTTTTTAATCACCATGGCCTTATAGTATAGTTTCAAATTGGGGATCATAATATCCCCCACCATGTCCTTGTTGCTTAGAATTGTTTTTGTTATTGTAGGTCTTTTGTGATTCCAGATAAATTTTTGGATTATGTTCTCTGTATCTGTGAAGTATGGTGTTGGGATTTCAATCGGAATTGCATTGAATCTGTATAGTAGTTGTGGGAGTATACCCATTTTAATGATGTTGGTTCTTCCTATTCAGGAACAATGGATATCTTTCCATTTTCTAATATCCTCTTCAACCTCCTTTTTCAAAGTGCTGTATTTTTCAGAGTAGAAGTCTTTCACCTCTTTTGTGAGATTGATTCCTAGATATTTCATTTTTTTGGATGCCATTGTGAAATAGCTTGGACTCACCAATTTCTCTCTCAGTGAGCCTGTTATTTGTGTATACAAAGGCTACTGATTTTTTTAATTGAATTCTTTATTGGTACAATTTATATACATCTCAAAATCACATATAACATTGGGAAATTTGTACCAGTATATGCCACAAGTTAATTCTCATTTTTACCCATATCCCTACCCACTCCCCCCTCCTCCCCCCTTACACATGCTCTTTTATTTTCTTTCTGTATCATATTTATTCCTTCCCCTCATCACA
>PVIC010021186.1:0-28793 GCA_004025085.1 Thryonomys swinderianus
AAAAAAAAAAAAAAAAAAAAAGAATTTTAGTATCTTTTCAAACTTCGGTGGTACCTCATTTTATTAACTTAATTCTTTCCAGGATTCTGGTTGCAAGCTGAATTGGGCAAGAAGCGAATCTGATTTCTCCTTTACCTTGACATTGAACCTGACCACTGAGTTTGACTTGGTTCTTACCCAGTTCGATTTGTGGCCAGAATTCTGGAAAGAATTAAGTTTGTGAGCCAAGACTCTAGAAAGAAAATTGCTTGAAGAGTTTTTTCTGGAAGACTAACTGGGGCTGGGCTTGGCGGCCCTTACCTGTCATCTCAGGTGCTTGGCAGGCTGAGGCAGGAAAACTCCACGTCCGAGGTCAGCCCGAACAACATATCGAGAACTTGTTGCAAAGAACTGGGACTATAACTCGGTAGCAGCGCCTTGCCGAGCCTGTGCATGGGCCTGGGTTCTGTCCCGGGGCCTAGGGGGGAGCGTACACGTGTGCACACATTTGTGTGTGTGGTAAAAAATAAAATTAAGTAGGACATAAACATTTTTTAGAGGTAAGTAATTCAAACTATTCCAAAATCAATGGAAGATTAAAATTAGGCTTAAAAATAATTCCACCAAGAAGTAAATTTAATAGAGATGAATGGTGAATGCCACTAGACTGCCAGTCTCCGTTTAATCCCTGCATTATAAAACATATTACAGCTAAAGCACTAAAGAAAATTGGTTCTTTGCACAGTCTGCCCCCCGCCCCGTGTCTCTGGGATTTGCTGTCTCGTGTCAGCTGAGTCTCAAGGCTGCGCTGGGGGGCGGGGGCAGCTTCCTTCCTCCCCCAGCCCTTCCCCCACTTCCCATGGCTGCCCCCCCCCAGCCCACACGTGGGGTGGCGGCCCCAGCCTTCCTGGGAGCCTCCGGCCCTCTCGCTCTCTGGCCTGGGAACCTGCAGGTCTGGCTGTGCCCTGCCCGGAGCCGCCCTCGGGAAGGCCTCCTCCCCCAGCAGCCCCCGGTGGGTCCTGGCCTGACGCAGCACAGGGACACGTGCGTGGGGCCCCGCTTGCTCGCCTGGCTGCCTGAGCTGCGTGGAGGGGCAGGAGCCACCACAGCCACAGTGAGGGCCAGGCTCACCAGGGCTGTGTCCTCACCCCTGGTGGCCAGCATGTCCCCAGTGGCGCTGTCAGGTGGGAGCCGTGGGCGTCCAGACCCTCCCACAGCAGTGCCATGGGTCACACCCACCCTGGCCAGCAGACAGTGTGGCCCTGCACAGAACGGTCCTGTGCCGGTCGGAGGTGCTGCCGGGTTTGTGACCCCAGTCACCGGCCACGCACTCCGCAGGGTGTCTCTGAGGGCGTCGGAGCCCGCTCGGCCACCTGCATCAGCATGGCCCAGTGCACCCACCTGCGGCCATGCACCCCCCAAGTTGCCGCAGAGTCCTCATGGGACCAGGCGGGGCCAGGCATTGAGTGTGACGGGACAGTGCCGTCTGGGGATGGCGCCCAGCAGCTAGAGCACTTGGGCCTGTGGGGTGTGGGGCTGAGTGGGCCTTTCCTGGGTATCGAATTGCAGGAGCCCAGCAGAGGGCTGCACAGGAAGCGAGGGACCTTGGGGGTGGGGGGAGCTCGCCCCACGGTGACCTCATCCTCTCCTTCTAGGCCAACTGAGTGAGGACCCTGAGTTCCCAAAGGTTCCGTGGCCCACTCCAGATCTCTGCCCAGCCTGCCACGAGGAGGTCAAGGGCCTGGACAGCTGGCACGAGGGCCAGGTGCTGGCATTCCTGAAGCGGCACTACAGCAGCAGCAACCTGGTGGACACATACTCTGCGGACCTGGGAGATGCCGGGGACACAGGAGCCCTGGGCCAGGGGCTGGTGGAGGATAGAGGACTCTCTGCCTCAGCGAGAGCCCGGGGCGACCAGGGTGCAGCAAGCCACCATCCACCCCGCAGGCCAGGCCCCAGGCCCAGCCATTCCGAGAGACCCCGCCACAGGCTGGAGGCCAGAGCCCAGAGTCCCCAGGGGCCCCGAGCACGGGAGGAGGCTGAGGCGGCCGCGTCTTTCCTGGGCATCGGCTTCTCCAGCCTGGACATGAGCCTCTGCGTGGTGCTGTATGTGGCCTCCTCCCTGTTCCTGATGCTCATGTACTTCTTCTTCCGGGTTCGGTCCAAGCGGTGGAAAGTCCGGCTCTACCACCCTGCTGTGTAGCACAGCGCCTCTCTGGCCCACGCCCTGCAGCTTTAATGTTAGTGATCAGGGATTCTGTGAACGTGCTGGGCCTTGGCCCACCCAGGTCCTGGGGGAACGCAGCCCCTGCAGCTCCCACGGCAGCCTCTGTGCACCCTTGAGGACGGGCGGGCCTCTGGCCTAGACTCCTTCAGGACTCGCTCTGTGCTTGGAGAAGCTCCCGGAGTGGCTCATGGTGGCAGCGAAGCCGCAGAACCTCAGCAGAGTGGCCTTTCCTGGGCCTTGAGGTGGAGGCGGACATGGCTGGCTTTGCTGTGGCCCCTGGCGTGTGCGGGACAGGAGGGCTCTGTCACCTTGGCCTGCTGAGGGTGTGCGTGTGGCTTTGCCGTCTCAGAGCCAACCCAGGCAAAGGGGCTAAGTTTGGGGCTGGGAGGCCAGGGGGGGCCACCGCGTGTGGCCAGGTGGGCCTGGTCCCCAGGAGACCGCAGGCCCTTGTCTCCTGGATTGTCCTGTTTGTTCCGCAGGAGGCAGCTGGGAGCCTCCCAGCGCAGGCAGCGGCGGGGCCCAGGCCCTGGGGAGAAGGTCCCACCCAGTCTGGCCTCCTTGGGGATGTTTTCTTTTGACCATTTAACAGTCTAAACATGTTTGTAAAACCCAAAATAATTCAGTGTTAAGTTCGCCTGTAAAACTTCAACAGAGCCAAGCAGACATTCCTAGGACTCCTGTTGTACCTTCTCTGCCCACGGCTTGGCCCACAGCCTTTGTGAGGTGAAGTGGGTCAGTCGTACCTGCATGCCCGTCTGTGTGAGCACCACACACGTGTGTTACCAGGACAGTTGTACGTGCTCCACGTTGTCCACTGTATAATTTATACTCCATGTTTCCTCGTGAGAGTGGTCTTAAGAGCTGGGACACTGCTGTCCTGTCCTCGCTGCTGCCTGAGACACCGACAGCTGTCTCTCTCCTGGTCTCCCGTGCGGAGGAGCACAGGAGGAGGAGGAGGGGCCTGGCTGCCATTGCTTGGCTTCCTGTTTGCTGCTTTCTAATCCCTAGAGTCCTTTGTTGCAGAAGACTGCAGGTGGGTTGGGCTGCCAGTTTTGTGCCCGAGTTGTTGAAGGCACTGAGTATCTGCCCACCCGGGAACCCTCAGTAAAATGGCCTGGGTGGCGTCAGTTGTGTCTTGCCAGGGAAATAGATTCTTGAGCCCAGGTTGCTGCCGCAGGAACCATGTTGGAGGTTGGGAGTGGGGGCACCACTGGCAGAGGTGCCGTAGCTTAGGCTTCCCCAGGTGGAGGGCAGGTGTCTGGCCCAGATCCTGTACCTGAGGCCTGCCAGGCTGCAGGGCCACCGCTAGGAATGGGATAAGGTCTGTTTTGTAAAATTTTAAGTATAAGAGGTATGGAGACTAATGAATATAGCAGGTCGGTAATTTAAATGTTTATTTATTTTTAATGGAAAGATTTTGATTAAAAAGCCAATTGACATGGAAATGTGAGTGAAATTTCTTACCTGAGAAGAAAGTGGACATTTTGTATTTAAACTATAATTGTGCACATTTTAAGAATAAAGCAAATGGACATTTGAAAAGATGGTCTCAGTTCTTGAAGCCCGAGCCTGCCCCACGTGGAGCCTCTCTGCCACCTGGGGCCCGGCTGGGTGTCTGGAGCGTCTCCTGCTGAGCCCCAGGGTCTTAGAAGACAGCCTGGGTCAGAGGGACTCGGTCTACCTGGACTGAGAAGGCTACAAACCCTCCCTGACGCTCGGGAAAGGCCGGGGCACCCTGCTTACGCCCACCTCCCCAGCGCGGAGGGCAGCACGCCCTTTCAGTGAGAAGTGCTGGGTCTGGGGTCCTTGCCGTGGCTTCTGGGCAGGACGCAGTGCCCATCTCCCAGGCCAGTTCCGCAGGTCCCGAGCTTGGGCTCTGGAGTCCTGCGGGCGCGCAGCTTCTGTTTGCCCGAGGCCGCTGTGCTGGGTCGGGGTGCGCAAGAGCCGGCGGGAGGCCAGGACCTGTCCTCCGCTGGGCCGGAGCGCGCCCTTCGGACTCCAGGCGCGGCTTCCAGAGGCTGCGAGCCGCGAGGCCACGTCCCTTCCCTTCCCGTCCCGTCCCGTCCCGTCCCGCCTGCTGCGAACGCGGGGAAAGCAGTGCCTCCGGGCGGAGCTTACATTTAAACAACCGCCTTGAGCCAGCGAGGGGTCCGGGTGGGCCAGACCCAGCCGGGGAGGGAGCCGGCCCGACTCCGCCCGCGCGGACCCAGAGGCTCAGGGGCCGGGGGCGGGGACAGGGGAGGGGCGGGAGCCGGGGCGCGGCGCTCCCTTCAGCACCGCGGACAGCGCCCGCCAGTGCCGGGCTCTGACCCCGCGGCTCGCCGGCCGGGGGGAGCTGCCGCTCCACCGGACTCCGCCGCGATGCTGCTGGAAGCGGAGCTCGAGCAGGACCGAGAGAGGTCCGGGGCCGCCGCACACAGCCTCTGCACCTTCGGGGGGACTCAGGGTAAGAGCTGCTGTGCCCCGCCGAGGACCGGGGGCCGCGCAGGGACGGCTGTGGGGAGGCAGGTCACGGTGGCTGCGCGCGGGCCGAGGGAGCGAGCCCAGGGCGCCCACAGACGGAGGGTCCCTCACCGCCCATCTCGAGGCCGGGACCTTCTGGCTGCCTCCCGCCCGCGCTGTCCTCCCCAGGGGCCACTGCGTGGCCACGGACGTTGGGACATAAAGGAGGCATTGTGGCGGGCCGGCCAGATGCCAGCCGCGGGGCCGCCCCGTCCTCAGCCCGACAGCCTCGGCCCCAGCCGCTGCGTAACGGCCACACCCTGGTGTCCGGGACGCCCCTCTCCCCACGAGGGTGTGTTGGGTCCTGCAGGAGTCACAGGCAGGGGGAGGGTCTGCCCGTCCCGACCCGCCTTCCAGCCCGTCCTCACAGCTCAGGTACCGAACGCGCGCAGAAGGTCGGAGCCTCTGTTCTGCGGCTGCTGATAGGGGCCGAGGCCTGCGGAAGGCAGGCTGCTGGCTTCTCCGCACTTCTGCGCCCCTCCGGCTGCCAGGGCCCACACCTCGGTCCCCAAGCAGGCCTCTGCCACGCCCCGGGCCTCCGCGGGGGAAGGCAGCTGTCCATCGCGAGGGAGCTGCGCCCGTGGGCTCACCTGTGCCTGCTGGGGCTAGGAGGCCGGGAAACGCTCCAGAGCCGAGCGCGGGGGCGCGGGGCCTGCTGCCCTTCCTAGAGCCGCCCTTCCAAGCGCAGCTGGGAGGTTCGCGCGGCGTCTGAGTCCTCGGGGTTTTCGGGTTGGGGGCGTCAATCAGACGCGCTCTGGACGCCTCCGGGTCGTGAAGCTCCGAGGCCAGACTTCAGAGGCGGAAGAACGCCGCTCCCTCCTCCCGCCGGACCCTCTGCTCGGGGCGCCCTCCGAGCCGCCCTCGGAGCCGGCTGCCGGTCAGGGGCGAGCGCCGAGGGCCGCCGGGCCCGGCCCGCCCGGTTCCCACACGGGCCCCCGCGCGCCCGCAACCCCGCCCCGCGCGCCCGCGGCCCCGCCCCGCGCTCCGCCCTCCGCCGCACAGGCTCGGGCCAAAGGCCCGCGGGCGCAGCGCGCAGCAGCGCGGGAGTGGTGCGCACGCGGCCGCCCGGCCCGCGGCGCCGCCTGCCCCAGGGCCGTGGATCAGAGGCGACGGCCCCATGGAGGCGCGCACGGAGCTCGACCCTGCGCGGGAGTCCGCGGGAGGCGACCTGCTCCTGGCGCTGCTGGCGCGGAGGGCGGACCTGCGCCGAGGTGGGTGCGACCGACGCCCCCGGGGTCCAGAAACCGCCCGGCCGGGCCCGGGCCCCGAGACGGCCGCCGGCTCTGCGCGCTCCCCGCCCCCCCTTGGACGGTCGGGCAGGGCGGCGCGCCCTGGGCCGTGGACCTCCCGACCCGGCTCCCACCGGCGCACCTGCGGGCCCCGCCGGCCACCGCCCACTGCTGGCCAGGCCCGGCCGCACGGAAGCCCGCCCCGGCCACAGTCTCAGCGGCCCGGTGTCCTCCCTGAGCGGCAGGCGGGGTGGGGCCGGGGGACCGGCCCCGGGAGGGGTCCCACTGGGCGTGAAGTCGCTTAGGAATTTATTTTCCTGTTCCTGGGAGGGGTCGACAGCGGAAGCTGGAGGGAGCGTAGGGGCGCAAGAGGGAGGGCGCTGGGGGAGCGCGGCGCCCGCTGACACCGCCAGGCAGTTCGTGCGGGGCTGCGGGAGCCCTGGGCATCGGGCAATCTCAGGAATCGTTGGGGCGCGGGGACCCGGGGATCGCTGGGATCGCGGGTGGCCAGGCAGCAGGGAGGGCGTTTGTCCGACGCGGGGAGCGGGGCCGGCGCTGTCCGGATCGCGGTGCTGAATCCGCGCTGCGTGGGGAGGCGGCGGCTCAGCGCCTACGGGCGCCCTGGGCGCCGCGGGGTCTCTTCAGAGGAGGGGACCTTGGCTGTGCGGACGATCCCCACTCTCTGAGTGCCAGCCTGCGGCTTTGCCCCAAGCGGGGCCACGCGCCCATCGCAGGTCTCCCGCCAGAGCAGGAGCGAGGTTTCCAGACTTTTTCCTTCCTCCCCCAGAAAGAGCCCTTCCCAGGTGCCCCAGGCCCTGGGCACACGGTGGTGCCTGGCCAGGGAGGCGAGCGTGGCGTGGGGTCCCCATCTGGGCAGATCCCGGCTCCTGCGTGCTGCACTCCCCTCTTAGGGACCAGTTTAAATTAGCACCGAGTCTTCAGACCAGACACCTGGTAGGGCCCCCGCTGACCCCTCGGGGGCCTCCTCGGCTTCCCCAGCGGCTGCAGGCTCTCCCTGGAGTAACTGGCGAAGTGCGGAGGCAAACCACCCACTGTGCGCCCTCCCACCGGCCGAGCCACACCAGCCGGCTCCGAAGTATCCCTTGGCCGCCCAGACGGGAAGGACCTCAGTTTCACCCGCCGTCGGGGCAAGGCGGCACTGGGCTTGCTGAGCATCTGCAGAGCAGACCCAGGATGCTTGGCTGTGGCGCGGAGGAGCTGGTCGGGCAGAAATGTCCCGTGCCCACCCCGTGCTGGCCCCCAGGGGACAGAGCAAACTTGCTCGAGTGTGTCTGATGCCCCGCTGTGTTCTTCCTGTCATGAGCTACCGCCCTGTTCGGCCCCGTGGGCTGGCCAGGCACCGTCCGGCTCCCAGACACATTTCTAAAACCTTTTCAGTGTTCCTCAGCAGCCGCCTGCCTGCGGGACACGTCCTAGTTCCCTCTTGCCCCGGAGAGCCAGGCAGCCACCCAGACCTGAAGCGCGTGAGGACGGGGTGGCCCGGGCAGCCCTGCGTCCTGGGGCCGTGGCGGCTGGCTCAGCCTCAGACACGGTCTGGGAGTGTGCCGCCTGAGCCGCTGCTGTCCCGCAGAGATTCCGCTGTGTGCCGGCTGCGACCAGCACATCCTGGACCGCTTCGTCCTCAAGGCCCTAGACCGGCATTGGCACAGCAAGTGCCTCAAGTGCTGCGACTGCCACACACCGCTGGCCGAGCGCTGCTTCAGCCGGGGCGAGAGCGTCTACTGCAAGGACGACTTCTTCAAGTGAGCCGCTGGCTGCGAGGGCGGGCGGGCGGGCGGGCGGGGGCTGGCAGGGAGGCCGCCTCCTCTGGTCTCCACCGTCTCAAGCCCTCCCGCCCCATGGAGGGAACCCTGGGCCTCCACCAAGCTGGGGTGAGGCGGGGGGACACCTTCTGGTGGCTTGACCCTGGCTAGGACATCTGCAAATGCTACAGAGAAGAGAGTAGTTCATTTTATAAATCATGGAAGCAGCTGTTTAAAAATGCTGAATTTTGGTGCCTCCAGCACAAGTGCAAAGTCCCCAGTTCGATCCCTGGTACAAAAAAAAAAAAGCTTGAATTTGCAGAATTCTACTAGACTTAGTCTCTCTTAAATTGTGCTTTTAAAAAGTTGGAAAGTTTTATTTACAGAGCAGTGTTAAAGAGGGCACGGATCCACTCTGTTGCTGTGGATTTAATTTTTGCCACTTAAATTTTGTATTGGGCCACTGCTGGCTTCATGGGGGTCAGCGCGGACATACGCGCCTTCTCCCTCCCTCCCTCCTCCCCTCTCTGGCCGGGGAGCCAGCCCTGCGGTGCCGCCCACGGGCCCTGCTCCTCCGGACCCCTCGCCCAGCAGAGCAGTGTCCTCGGCGGAGAGGTCGAGGCCCCTTCCGAGCAGGGGTGGGTCAGGGCGGAGGCCTTCGCCGCCGTCACCTCTGCCGCTGCACTAACCGCAGCTCGCTTCCAACCCGCTCCGGGCGAAGGAGCTGCCAGCAGCTGAGCCGGTGCATCCCACAGGCGTTTCGGGACGAAGTGCGCCGCATGCCAGCTGGGCATCCCGCCCACGCAGGTCGTGCGCCGTGCCCAGGACTTCGTGTACCACCTGCACTGCTTCGCTTGTGTGGTGTGCAAGCGGCAGCTGGCCACAGGCGACGAGTTCTACCTCATGGAGGACAGCCGGCTGGTGTGCAAGGCCGACTACGAGGCAGCCAAGCAGCGAGGTAGGCAGGAGGGCCGCGGGGCGATGGGCGCCTGCTCCGGCTCAGGGTCTGGGTGTGGATGAGAGGCTGGGCGGCCAGACGCGGGCGGGACGGTCAGCCCCGAAGCAGCTCAAGCCGAGCCTCTGCGGCCTCGGCAGGGCCCGAGAGCCGTGGCCATCCCCGTCCCGAGCTCTCTGTCACGCCCTCGGCCGGGAGGGGAGCCGGTGCCGCTGGGCTGGGGCTGGGCTGGGGCGCCGGCGCTGGGACGCCTCTGTCCCGCTCCCTCCGGCCCCACGCTGCGCTCTCCCGCCGGCGTCGGGGGCGCCCGGGAGGCTGCAGCGCTGGGCGGCCGGCAGGGGCCTCACCGCTCCCCGCCCACGCAGAGGCCGAGGCCACCGCCAAGCGGCCGCGCACCACCATCACGGCCAAGCAGCTGGAGACGCTCAAGAGCGCGTACAACACCTCGCCCAAGCCCGCCCGCCACGTGCGGGAGCAGCTGTCCTCGGAGACGGGGCTGGACATGCGCGTCGTGCAGGTCAGTGCTTCGCCCTCCAGGCCGGCTGGACCCTGCCGGGCCGCGGGAAGGCGCTGCGGGCCCCTCACCGCCTCCGCCCCCAGGTCTGGTTCCAGAACCGCCGGGCCAAAGAGAAGAGGCTGAAGAAGGACGCGGGCCGGCAGCGCTGGGGACAGTACTTCCGCAACGTGAAGCGCCCCCGCGGCAGCGCCAAAGCAGACAAGGACAGCGCCCAGGAGGGCCCGGACAGCGACGCCGAGGTCTCCTTCAACGGTAGGGCCGGGCTCGGGAGAGCCGGGGCTCCGTGATCGCAGGCGCAGGCGCCGCACGGTCCGCCGAGACGCGATCGCCCGCGCCCTGCCGCCGGCCTCTGGGAACCGCATCCTCCCGCTGGCCTGGCTCGTTCCTAAGCTGGGCACGGGCTTCGTGAGGGTTGTCCCAGTCCCTCCCGACACAGCCCTGCCTCGATTTCCAGCAGCCCAGCCCCGTGTTTGGGGTAAACAGTAAATCCCAGCTTCTCGGAGTCGGGTCTGAGGGCTCCGCCCGGCGGAAGGGTGCACACCCGGCCCTGCGGCGCCCGCTTGGGGCTGCGCTGCCGTCCTGCCTCCCCGGTCCACAGAGCCTGTCAGTGAAGCGGCTGGTGCTGCGGGTGCCCCTGGGGCTTCTTCTGGGATCTTCCCAGACCCGGCTGTGACCAGCAGGAATCCACAGTCCTTAGACACCTGCGGACGCTAGGCGCTGGGGGGCGGGCGGGGGAGCAGACGGAGGCCGCTGGCCGTTCTGCCCGGGCCACCCGAAGGGCGGAGGGCGCTGGGGCGGCGGGTCCTGATCTGCACACTCCACTTCCCTTGCAGAGGAGCCGACCCTGGCAGAAATGGGCCCTGCCAACGGCCTGTACGGCGGCCTCGGGGAGCCCACCCCCACCCTGGGCCGGCCCGCAGGCGCCCTGGGCGGCTTTGCGCTGGAGCATGGAGGTCTGGCCGGTCCGGATCCTTACCGAGAGCTGCGCCCCAGCAGCCCCTACGGCGTCCCCCCCTCCCCTGCGGCCCCGCAGAGCCTCCCCGGCCCCCAGCCCCTGCTCTCCAGCCTGGTGTACCCCGACACCAGCCTGGGCCTTGTGCCCTCCGGGACCCCAGGTGGCACCCCTACCATGAGGGGGCTGGGGGGGAACGGACCCAGCTCCGACCTGTCCACAGGGAGCAGCGGGGGTTACCCCGACTTCCCCGCCAGCCCGGCCTCCTGGCTGGATGAGGTGGATCATGGTCAGTTCTGACTGAGGCCCCGGCGCCAGCCAGCAGTGGACATGAGGGTGGGCAGCGCTGTCCATCAGAGGACCTCAGAGGGAGGCTGGACGAGGTGTCCAGGCCGCAGAGCCTGCCCACGCCGGGCCTCCTCGCTGCCCTCCGGCTGGGGCTCCCAGGCCCTTCCAAGAACACGAAGGACACGGGCGTGGCTGCTGGGGGGCCTAGGAGCCGGGCGTGGCTGTGCTCTGTACCAGATCTCCTGGGGTCGGCCTGAGCCGCTGCTGCTGGGCCTCCCCAGGGCTGGGCTCCCCCGGCCAGCACATCCCTTGGCTGGAAATGCTCTAACATCTGACTGTAAAGATGATCACAACTGCATTTTCTTCTCCCTGAACCAAGGCTGATCCATGGCCCCCGTCCCCGGAGACCTGCCTGCCTGTCCAGGCCGGGGTGGGAGGGGCCACGCCGGCCTCCTCCGTGGCCAAAGACCAGACCCTGGAGGACTTTCCGGGCCCTGAGGCCTCCAGCCACCAGCTCCCCGCCCCAGGAGCCCCTCTCCACTCCCCTGGGTCTCCGCAGCCTTCTGGTGGTCCTGGGTGCCCTATGGAGGCGCTGGGGATTCCTGGGGTCCTGCACAGGGGCGGTGGGGGGGCCCAGATCAGGTCGAGGCTCCTCCAGGGCTCATTGCCAAACGGCCGGCCCTTCCCGAGCGAGCGCTCTGTGTCCGGAGGGAGGTGCGCAGGGCGGGGCTCCACCAGGGCACTCCGGGAGGCGCCCACAGCCCCAGGCTGAGGTCAGGCCTTCCTGAGAACGGGTCAGGCTACCTGCTGGTTCTGTGAACGTCCTGTGATTTTTATTTATTCTCGTGATCAACTCTTTCCAAAATTTCAATAAATTTGTCAGTTGCAGTCTCCAGAAGGCCTTGTTTTTAGTGGGGCTGGGCTTCAGCCCGGGGAGCTGGACGTCTGTCCACCCAGAGACCCCAGGGGCCGCTGTCCCTCGCTGACCGGCACCCACTGTGAATTTGGTGCTCCCTTGTGCCCTGGGGGTGCCTCTGTGCCCTGTCCCTGGTTATCGGAACTGGGACTCCGAGAAGCCACCGAGGGCCCATGTGTGTTGGTAACCCTAGGCTGGCGCTGGGGCCCCTGGTCATGGGCATCTCCAACCTGACCTCCATCTGAGCAGGCCTCATAGTAACCTGCTGTGTGGCTCAGGGCCAGCACACTGACCCTTCGGAGTCCTGCTTCCTCCTGGTAAAGAGCGGACGAAGCCGCTGCCCTGCAAAGGTGTCTAAAGGGAGAGTCCAGCAGGCGGGGACGGAACACCCTTTCGGACTGGACGGGGCCACTGCCTGTGAACACCCTGGGGAGACCCTTCCCGAGTCTCGGCCCACAGACTTCTCAGAAGGCAGAGCGGCAGGATTTGGATCCGGGAGGGAGCTGGGGCTGGCAGGGTGGAGCTGGGAGCCCTCGGAGAAGGTCTGGCCTGGTTGTGCCCGCCCTCAGCGCCTGTCTGCAGGGACACTGGGGGGTCGGCCAGGCTGGAGCTGCTGGCGGAAAAGGAGCAGCAGGAGGTGGCCGAGCGCCCCCCCAGAGCAGAACCGGGCGGGGACCCTGGGCGTCCGCCGCGGGCAGAGCCCGTGGGAAAGCAGTTTGAGCCCCGTGGGACTCTGGGTTTCGGGGCGGGGTGCAGGTGGGCGGTCTGGCTGCCTCTTTGGAGCAAAGCCGGGCGTCGGGCGCAGGCCGCCCCTCCCCTCCATCCCCAGGGCCTTTTAGGCTCTGACAGGTTAATGGAGGGCCACGTGTCCTCCCGGCCGCCGCCGCGCTGCCCAGTGCGCTCCCTCCAGCTGGCCACATCCGCAGCCCCCGGTGGTGCCCCTTCCCCTGAGCGCAGATTGGATGGCCTGGGTGGGGCCAGCGGGAGGCCCAGCTTGGCCCCTGTGCCAGCCGTCGCTGGCCTGAGCTTCCCCGCCCCCCAGCAGGCCTGGGGGAGCCCCGCAGCACCGCTGGCGCCTCGCACGCTCGGCGGTGACTCCCGAAGCTCCTGTCGTCCGGCGGCCCCGCCCTGACCCAGGCCCGGGGCACGGCCCCTAATGTGGGTCCTCAGCAGTGTCTCCGTGGCCAGGCACCCACGGTGGTGATGCGGGGGGACCCGGTGGCCACAGCGAGAACCCTCCAGACGGCACCTCTTTCCCTGTGGCCCCAGCAGACAGGAAGAAGCCGGGGTGGGGGTGGCTGGCGGGTCCCAGCCTGATTTTTCCCCTTTTCCCGACCACCCGCCTGTGCGGAAGAGGCCTGGGCCGGGCTGGGGGCGCCTCATCTGCTCGGGCCCTTAACTGTCGGTCCGGACCGTGTTTCATCCCTAGCACAGGCACCTGCGGGGTAGAAGGAGTGACTCCCACCAGTGCGGAAGACGGCTCTTTTCCTCCTCCGAGCAAGTCTGCATGGGGGCTTGGGGCTCAGGACCCCTAATCTGCGGCCGGGGCCACGCCCTCCCTCCCCCCTCGCCATCTGCCGGGAATGACCCCGCCAAGGCCGCGCAGGACCAGGACCCACCCCGCGCTGGGGGCGGAACCGCGGCCCCAATAAATCAGTAGGTTTTCAAAGTCTTCGGCCTGGTGCACGAATCCCAGGGGCCGTAATGATCAATTCTTTAGGCCAATAATTGTTCAAATTACTCTGAGCAACATACAACATTAATTTTAAGAAATTTAATAGAAAAAAGCTCTTTAAGTCCACGAAGAGATGAATGACACCCGTATGGAGACCCTGTCCATACCTCACTGACATTGAATAATCTGAAAGGTATTTACATTTTCATTCTTCGAGGGCAGTGTTGGCGAGCTTTGGCGGTGGGCTCCGTGAGCGCTGCGGGCGCCCCTCCCCCCTAATTAATGGGGGAGCCAGGGCTTCATAAGGAGAATTTTCATCTGTCTAGGCAACCTGGTGACGGCTCCCGCCTCCCGCAGCCGACGCAACGGAGACTCATTTTTTACCATAAAAATATTTCTCCCTGACCCACAGAGACCCTCTCAACGCTCAGAAGTGGGTGAGAGAGAAGTAAGAGCAAAGTCCGCCTTGGGCTGCGTGGTGAGCCCAGGGTGAGCCGGGAGACCAGACGCTGCAGAACCCTGCGCTGAGTTGGGTGGGGAGGCACCTGCGTCCCGGGCCCCCAACCTTCCTGGTGGGGACATCGGTGAGCTCGTAGGATGCCCCCTCGCCAGGCTCTGCGGAGCCAGGCCAAGGACCTGGGCATCGCCCAGGAGCCTGCAAAGGGGGTAGGGCTGATTTTCTGGTGGCCACAGGCACGGCGTGGGCATGGGCGTGGAGAGGTCCTGGGAGAAGCAGCTTCAGCTCTCCTCCACAGCCAGTCGCTCCAGGCCTCGGTTTCCTCATCTGTACCAGGAGTGATCTCCGAAGTGGCAGGTGGGGGCTCGAGGCCCGGTCATCAGGAAACTGTCAAACAGGACTCGGGAGTCACCGCCCCACGCCCTGGTTGTCCGGTGCTTAAAGCCCTGCTGCTGGGCTGGCTGCGGCTCCCTCTGGGGCCCTGGCTTCACCCGAGCACTGCAGAGAAAACAAACAAACAAACCCCCAAATCGGAGAAGTGCAGCAGCCTCCTGGGATCAGGAGGGTGCGGGGAAGCCCGGGCCCTGAGCACTCGCTTGTGGGGCCTGGTGTGTGACACGGCTGCCCTGGACAGCAGCAGGGTCCTTCCGCTGAGACGACCACAGTCCGGGTGTGGTGGAGGAGGGCTGTGAGCCCAGTACTGGGGAGGCTGAGGCGGGAGGATCCCGAGTGCCCCAGGGGCCTTACCTCCAATCACGGCTTTCTCTCCGACCACTCCCAGCGGGAAGCTGGAGGCTGCTCGGCGCCAAACCAGCCTGAACTCACGGAGAGACTCCACCGCGAAGAGCAGAAGTCAAAATCAAAAGGGGCCCTGACATCCCAGGCTTCTGGGCCACGCCTGAGCGGCTGCTCCTGGCCCAGTGCTCACTGCAGCCCACAGCGGGAACCGCGGACACCACCGTGCACAGACCGGGCGACCACCCCGAGGAGGGGCTCTGGAAGCTGCCCAGGAGAGAGGCGGGTGGGAGGGCTCGGCCTGTGCACCCCAGCCTGGCACGCGCGCCAGAACGGACGGACGGTGAGGGCGGAGGGAGCCGGCATCCTCCTGGGAGGGTGCTGAGGGCAGCTGGAGGTGGCCGTCAGCCGGTGTTCGTTTAAATCTCTTCATGTACGGCCTCTGGCCATCACCTTTGTGGTAAAAGGAGGGAACCGGGCCGGGAAACTGGTGTCCAGGCCGGAAGTCAAGGCCCCTGGCTGCTGCCCTTGCTCCCCCGACTCTGCGGCGCCAACAGGACCAGAGCCCGGGGCTGCGGCCCTGAAGCCCAGCTGGGGCCCGCGGGCAGAGCCCAGGCTGCTCCTTCTCGGCCGAGACCGTCTGACTCTCACTTTCCTCCCCTCCTCGAGGCCAGGGCCACCCGGCTCCCGGGCAGTGGCCGGCCTTTCCGGAAGGCTGGCAGGGCAGGTTTGCCCGGGTGGGCACGGGCAGTGTGTGCTGCCCCCGCAGTGGTGCTGTCGGGCCCCCTGGCTGTTCCACCCGCCCCACCCCCACCGAGCTTGTCCGCCGGGGGGCAGCGGTGGCACCTGAGGTGCCGGGGTGAGGCCGGGACACACCCTCTCTGATCTCTGGCTCTGACCTGGGAACTGCGGGGTGAGGACAGGGCGGGGGGAGTAGGGAGCCCCTGTGTACCCCGCTCTGCTCACAAACCCGGCAGCTCCTCGAGGCCCCGGGCTCCCCTGGGAGGGACCCCTCCCCCGGGGTGGGAGCCCGGGCTAATCCTGGGAATGACAAGGTTTAAAATTTAATTAGCGGTCTCTGTTATGCAAAGTCTGCTCATTAAACTAAGTGTCCCATTAGTTAAAATGCCTGGGCAGGGCTGGGCCGGCTCTGGGGCCGGGGACGGTAACTCCAGCTCGCGCGGGCCTGGGTGTGCCAGCTGGGTCGCGCTCACCACGCCGCGGTGCCCTTCAGAGGCCAGAGGCAGGCTGTGTGCAGGTAGCCACTCCGGTGCGACGGCGGAGGAGCCCGGTGGGCGAGAGGTGGCAGCCATGGCCGTGCCCTCTGCCTGTTCCACAGCCTGGACCCTGCAGCGGCACCGGTACAAACGGGGAGCGTCCAGCTTTGCCCCCCATGGCTCGCCCCTCGCCGCAAGAGTCTGATGCGGGCCGCGCTGTCCGGGCGCCCTCCGCCCCTGCCCTCTCTGCAGTGCCACAGGGCGGCACGGGGCCTCTGAGAGCCCAGTTCGGGGCCGGCCGGGACCCCCACACACTGTCCCTCTCCTTTCTAGTGTCCCCAGCAGTCTGGGGTGGGGGAGCACGGCGCAGTCTTGGGGACCCCAAGGTGAGGTCACCTTGTCTGCCTGTCTGCATTTGCGGGATGACAGGCGGGGAGGAGACACCCCCAGCACCCCAGTGACAGGGGCTGCCTGGGGTTCAGCCCCGTGTGGCCTCCATGGGCAGAGTCCTCCAGGTCGGAGGACAGGGCCTGGCGGGGATGGGAGGCTGGCTCAGGGTTACCTGGGGGCAGAAGAGGAGCTGCGGCTGGACCCTTGGACCTGCCCAGCCCCCGCTGCGGCCCCATCCCCACCCCCGCGTCTGTCCGCCCTGCCCTGTGTGGGGCCAGTGGCTGGTGCGGGTTTCAGAGGATCTCAGGGGGCGGGCAGCCTGTGCCTCGGGCCTGGCAGCACCCTCCCTCCCTGTCCGTTGCCACCTGGGCAGCTGCCTAGGGGGCTTTTGTTTGTGTTTGTTTGTGTTTTGTTTGCTCAGGCTGGCCTTGAACTCGAGATGATCCTCCCTGATCCTCAGCAAGGGTCTGAGCCGCTGCCCTGGCTGAGCAGGAGAGGGGGATGGGAGTCAGGGGTCAGCCCTGGGGAGAGCACGGTCCTGCTGCCCGCCCTCCCACGTCCAGGCCTTGTCTTGGGCCCAGGCCATTCACTGCTGGCTGCCCCCTGCGCTGGGCCTCAGGAAGTCAGGCTGGCAGGACATGGGCAGAGGGCGGCGGGCAGCGCAGACAGGAGGGACTCCTGGGCCCACTGTGAGAAGCTCCCGCCCTGGACCACCTGGCAAAAATGACCTCAAAGTAGCTCCTCACTGACCATGTCGGAAGAGGTGTGATTTAATTGAAAGAATTCAGAATTCCACACAGGACTAGAGGAGTTTGGGCTCTAGAGAGCCTGCGTGTTTGCTGTCTCGGGGTTTCATCTTGGTTAAACCATCGTGGCCCATTTGAGGCAGAGTATGCCTATAATCCCCGTACTTGGAGGCTGAGGCAGGAGGATCCCTGCAAATTCGAGGTCAGCCTGGTCTATATAGTCAGTTCAAGGCCAGCCTAAACTATGTAGGGATACTTTTCAAAAAAGAAAAAACAACAACAACAAAGGTCCCACAAAGGGAGGGTCAGCTTTTGATTCCAACTGAAGTGTTCAGTGAAATGATTTCTGTAATTTTAGATGACTCTTTTTTTACCTTTGAAAACTATCTGGGAAGATTACTGTTTATTTACTGATTTTGTTTTTGAGACAGGGTCTGGCTATGCAGCCCAGGTTGGCTTCCAGCAACCTTCCCGCCCCAGGCTCCTGAGTGCTCGGATGGCAGATGGGGTCACCACACCTAGCTCTGTACCGGAAGTTTAGAAGGAGGGTCAAGGCCAGGCGTGGTGGCCCCCGCCTGTCATCCCAGCCCTCGGGAGGCAGAGGCAGGAGGATGGCTGAGTTCAGGTTAGCCTGGGCTCCATAGTGAGCTCAGGGCCAGCCTGGACTACAAAGCCAGACCCTGTCTCAAAAACAAAAACAAAAAAAAGACGGAGGATCAAGGAGCCAAGCAACCATTGTGCTTTTTTCGGGTTTGTGAGCGGTTTTCTTTGTTATGTTTAGGAACAGAAAGAAGTACAAAGGAAACAAAACCCTAAATTCTCATGTATAAGGGAATTAAAATTGTAAAGTTCCTTAAAGTTGTTCTTAGAATATGCTAATATTCACAATACTCACATCTGTACATTAAATTGAAAAGCTAACATTTCAAACACCAAACTATTCTGAATCACCTTTTTAATTTTTATTCATTCATTCATCCATCCATCCATCCATTTAGCGGTACAGGGGATTGAACTCCGGTCCTTGTGCTTCCAAGGTAGGCATGGTACCACTTGAGCTAAATCCCCAGTCCTGCCTTTTTTTTTTTTTTTTTTTTGCCTTTTGAGACAGGGTCTCGCTTTGTAGTTCAGGCTGGCCCTGAGCTCACTATGGAGCCCAGGCAAGCCTAGAACTCAGCAATCCTCCTGCCTCTGCCTCCCGAGTGCTGGGATGACAGGCGTGAGCCAACACGCCCGACACTGTGGTATGTGGTATTGATTACTGGTGGGCATGAGTCTCCACGCCCAGCATTATATGTGGTTACTGGGATCGAACTCAGGACCTTGTGCTTGCGAGGCACGCGCCGGAACCACTGAGCTAACCCTCCGGCCCTCTTTTTTTATTTTTTGAGACAGGGTCTCCCTTTGTAGTTCAGGCTGTCCCCAAGCTAACTATGTAGCCCAGGCAAGCCTCGAATCCTCCTGCCTCTGCCTCCCAAGAGCTGGGATGACAGGCGTGAGCCACCAGGCCTGGCACTGTGGTGTGTGGTACTGGGGATAGAATTTGAGCCCTTGCACTTGTCAGGCAGATGCCAGAACCCTTGAGCTAAATCCCTGGCCCTCCTCCCATCTTTTATTTTGAGACAGGGTCTCACTAAATTGCTAAGTTGCCAAGGCTGGGCTCACACTGGCAATGCTTTTGCCTCAGCCTCCTGAGTGCTGGGATTATGGGCATGCTCCTCTATGATGGGTTCTGGATAATTTTTTATTCAAAAAACAAAAAACCACAAAACAGTCACGAGTATAGATTTCCAACTCTTCCCGATTTCAGTGTCCCTTCCCAGGTCCTCTCTGTGGTGTGGGAACAGGGGCTCCCTGCTGATCCCCCGCCGTGGCCTGAGCTGACGGGCCTTAGTCAGGGATGTGGTCCAGCAGACGTCATGGTAGCCCCTGTGTGGCTGGCGCCCACGATGCCAGGCTGTGTCCTGGAGGAGGGAAAGCTGGAGCCCACGATGCCCAGGAGCCCAGGCCAGGAGACCACAGAGGCTGTGGTCAGGCAACATAGTCACATACTCGCCAAGGATGGCAGCAGCCTGGGTGGACCCAGGCCAGGACCAACCGGATCCCCGCCTCCAGGGTCTCGGTCATTGTGACTCGAGGGGCAGGTGTGGGGTTGGGGGCTGTTGTCACAGCCCCAGGATGTGGCACTTCTGCCAGGCCATGCTGGTTGAGTCCAGCGAGGATGTGTGTCTCTTGCGTGCCAGGCCGCCGGACACCAGGACCCGCCTGGGTCCCTTGCGAGTTGGCTGGCAGGGGCTGCACCTGGGGCATCTGCCCATGTCCTGGGCCCCTCTGCCCCCCAGCATGGCAGCTGCCCACTGCCAGCCTGCAGTCTCTGCCGCTGCCTGCTGGCATCCCGCACACCTCTGGCTTTGAGGGCTGAGGGGACGGGAAGCATGCCACCCCCAGAGGCCTGGGGACCCTGCCCTGGCCTCCCAAATCCGACGATATTAGAAAGGATTTGTGTCCCTGATAAATAATGCAGAGTTAAATTACATCCACTCCAGCTTAAATTTTCATATTCCTATTTCTCATCTCCATAAAGAAATTCTATTCCTGCGCGGGCGTCGGAGGGCGGCCTCTGCCAGCTGCTGTGGATGGGGCTGATGAAATTACTCCCCAGGCAGGCAGGAGGGGCCAGGCAAGGTGAAAGGCCAGGGTTCAAATTCTTTATCTCCCTAATCACTTAATCCGGGGCATGCACCGTTATGAGGCTGCAGGGCCTGGGTGGGGCTGGGCCAATGGCCAGCGGCCAGCAGCCATGGACGGGGAGGTGGGCATAGAGGGGCTTTCGCAGGGCACAGCAAGGGCACAGCTGCAGAGGCAGGGACCAGCACGCACCAGGAGCCTCCTTGAGCTTGGCTCCCCAGGGCCCTGGACGCACTGCCGATGGAGGGATATCTGCACAGGGACAGGAGCTGACTGCAGTCTCGCCGCCCTGCAGGTGTGGCCAGCGGGTCCAGGAAAGCCGGGCGAGGGAGCTCGCAGCCCAGCTGCTGTGCCAGGCAGACCCCGAGCCGAAGGCACTCCCACGGCACTGTCTGCACGTCCCAGCCGCTGCAGGCCTCCGTGTGTGCTGTCAGGGCTCGCTGGGCGGGCTGAGGACCTGACGGCCTGGTGGCGCCTCACTGCTCACAGCCCTCGGTCCCTCCTCCAGCCCAGAGGGCACCGAGCCTGGCAGGCCCTCGATCTGCTGAGCACAGGCCCCCGCTCCCCCAGTATCGATCTCTGTGGGCTGATAGAAGTTCAAGCCTAGGAGGTCCCGCTCTTTGACCCCAAATAGGGTATGAATCTCCATCGAATAGACTGACACTCACGCTGGGCTCCCAGGCCGGCCCAGAGGCTGTGGAAAATCAATGCGGAGTGCTGAGGACCCACGATTTATAGAACACCTGCCATTTTAATATTAGAATAAATGTTATATTGCATGGGGGGGTGCAGAAGGGGTCGCAAAGAAAATATTTCTTAGAGAGCCGTTTCTGTTGGAAAATGATGTGCGTGGTTTTATGGAGTCAAATTTATAGACCTCATTTAGGCTGATAATTTAACACTCCTGATGAGAAAGACATTAAGTAGAGTGCTGGGGGCGGGGGCACCGGACAAGTGGGTGGTCTGGGAGCTGCAGGGAGACTTAGCGGCTCCCACGGGGCCTAGTGGCCCTGGATGTGGGCAGGGCTGGCACTGAGCTTCCGCTTCGGGGTGACTGCCACCTTGTCTCCGTCCCTGGGCGAAGGCCCAGGAGCACAGCCCAGGGCTGCTGCCCTCACACTCATGCCAGGCTCCTTGCGCCCCCTGTGCACGCAGCCCCTTGTGCTGGGTCACACTCATGTGGGCGCTTGTGCAGATGCACCTGCCCCCTTCGGCCCCCTGAGCCTGCTTCCCCCCAGAGGCCCAGACGGGGCGCTCACCGGTCCGGCCACCGGAGGGACCTGGCTGTGTCGCCCAGCTCCCCATCCGGGCACCTGCTCGCAGTCGCGGGGCTACGTCCGTACAGAGTGACCCGGGCAGGGCAAGCTGAGCCGCTGTGTGGGAAGCAGACAGCTGTCCCCCACGAAGCCCGGCTCCTGGGGCTCCCACCGTGGGGTAAGTGGGGAACTCTGACAGCTGCCAGGGCCCAGAGGTCTTTGGGGTGACGGGTTTGTCCCCGCCGTGAGTCCCTTCTAAGGCCTGCCTGGCTGCTGGGGCACCTGTGGGCACTCAGCTTCCCCTGTGGCTGTGAGTGCCCCCTCCTCAGCCCTCAGTTTCCCCAGGGGCAGGAGAGAGGCCTGGGAACCTGTCCTTCCATACCTGACTTTGGGGCTCCAGCCCAAGCCCCAGTGTACCCCTCAGACCCTGCCAGTTGCTGCCAGGTGACTAAAGCGGCCTTGGCCCAGGGCTGCCACACGCCTGTGCACCCCGGTCTGGCAGGAGGCAGAGGACACGGGCAGGGCAGCCGGGACGATCCCTCCCGGAGCCTCGGCTGCCTCTCCAGCTGGCTTCCTCGTGCTCTGTGACCAGCTGTCCCGGCCCAGCCCAGCAGGACCTCTGACCCTCACAGCAGGTCCCTGGCCAAGAGGACTTCTTCGGCTGCCCCTCCTGGTGGTCAGGGTCGGCCTCCTGTATGTGCCAGGGCCAGGTATCTGCCTGGCACCTGCAGGGACACCAGGACTGCAGGGCCAAGAGGCAGCAGGAGTCACTGCCCCTGAGGACCCAGCCTCGCTCCGTCAGCATGATGGTGGGGGATGCAGGGTCCATGGGAGCCAGGTGCAGGCCCAGAAAGCCACGGCCACCCTGTCCTTGCGTTTCCTCTCTGTGCCCTTTGGGGAATGTCACTTGTGCTCCGGGAGTCCGTCAAATGTCGCCAGCACCAGCACTGCCTGCCCCTAGCACGCCCCTTAATCATAGGCACCTGGCACCGGCCCGAAGACCCTGCAGCCTCTCTCCAGAATAAGCCAGTGGTGGCTGGTCCTGTACTTTCCTGCATAAACCCTCCCTGCTGCCCACCGCGCCCACCCACTGTGTGGGACAGGCACATTTTACGTTTTCAACTTTATTAAAGGAGAGGGTCGAGTGGGGAAGGCGCCTTCTCTCCCCGGTCAATTCTGTCCTTGAAAGCGATAAATCTCCAGGCCCGTGATTTGTTGCTCTGCGCTCCCAGTAAATTAAACCTTTCTCCATGGGAGGGTTGCTGCGCCCGGCTGTGCTTTGGGTCACTGTTTTGTCCAAATCAAGTGGCTGAGGAGGGGAGGCAGGGTTGGACCCCACTGCCACCCCCTTGGCCGCCCGCCCATGGCTCCCTGCTCGACAGCCGTGGGACAGGGCGCCCAGGGGCAGAGAGGCGATGGACAGCCTGAGCCCCAGGGTCCCCTGGGTGGCCTTGGGTCCGTGCCGGAAGCGACCTGCCGGGTGCCACGTGCCATGAGTGCATCTCGGGCCGGAGCAGGCGGAGGAGCTGGGGTTGGGGGCTGCACGTGTCCGTGCCGGGACCTCCAGGAGCAGAAGAGCCCCCGCCCCACTCTGGCTCCCCAGGCCCATCTCCCAGAGGCCCCCTCTGGCTCCGTGTCGGATGGCGGTGCCCACAACAGCCTGGCTAGGGCATGGGCATCACCTGGTGTGCAAGGAGCCCGTGTTGTCGGGCCCGGTTGTCCCCTTACGCAGGTAGCACCATCAACAGGAGCGAAAGGGCCACGGCTGGGTTTCACGCAATCATGGCGGACTTCTAAACCCAGCCGTGGCCCTTTGTGGAGTAACTGCAGAGCCGGGAACCCGAGGGGTGGGACTTGCATTTGAAACGGAAGACGGCGGGCCCAGGAGATACTTGATCTGGCAGAGCCTAGACGCTGCTTTGCACACCAGGATCCTCCCCTCCGGAAGCCATGGCCCAGCAGCCAAAGTCAACAGGCTGTGCCCCGGCTTCTGGGGGACCCACATTCCTGGCAAGCAGGGTTCGGTCACAGCGCCAGACAAAGGCCCCAGGCTTCCCTGGTCAGGTTGCAAAGCCATTAGCCTGATGAATCGGTTGGCTCCAAAGCTCTCAGGCTTTTCTGGCTGATTGCACTGGGGGAGCCCTTGCAGGATCCCCGGAAGTTCCATCCACTGATTGTCTGGGGTTCGGGTTGGGGTAGTAGAGGCTGTCCCGGGTCAGCTTGGTGGGGAGGCTGGTCCAGGCCACAGTAATGACACGCCTTGGTCTCTGGGAGGCCCTGAGGGGCGGGGTGCGTGGGGCTCACCTCCAGCAGCTGGGAGCATGCTCAGAGGGGTCAGTCCTCCCTTGCATGACGCCATCTTTTAAAAAAAATTTTTCATCTTTCAATTTACTTCTTGTGTATGTCATTGTAGTCATCTCACTCAGTGCAAAGGAAAATCCCTCCCGTCGGAATAACCTCATCTTGCTTTGGAAAGAGGAAAAAAGATCTTCCTGCTCCTCATTCACCCAAGAGTTGAACACAGGTCCCAGATTCAAAGTGGTGCGTGTGGCCTAGGAACGTACACACAGGCTGCTGCAGACGGGCTCATTTAACTCCTTCGACGGAAGGGAGCGGGAACTTCTCGGCTGTCAGCCGCCCCATCAGCCTGCAGAGCGTCGGGCCAGCCGCCCGCTCAGTGGGCGCCACCCACACCTGCCCTGGGCCCTCTGGCTCATCCAGCTGCCCTGACCTAATTCTGTTCCTTTTGGGGTCTCCAGCCACAGGACCTTTGCACCTGCTGCCTCCTCTGCCCCCACGCGTCTCCCTCCCCGTGCTCATGGCCGCTCCCACCAGAGCCACTCAGCTGGGCACTGCTGGCCATGGAGCTGGGGCTCCTGGGCACACCGAAGCGGGCAGGGCACAGAGGCCCTGGGCTCTGGGGCCCCACCCTGGGACTGGGGCTGCCGGATAGCGCCCCCAGCCTGCCAGCTTCACAGCAGGCTTACGCTCTCAGTCCTGGCAGAGGGCAGAGTCTGCAGTGGCCGCAGCGCCGGCTCTGGGCACCACCCCCACACCCACTCCAGAGCCCGGCGCCTGGCCCGGCCGCCCTCCCTCGGGCTGTCTCTGCTTGTCTCTGCCTCAGTCTCCTACTCTCATGCGGGTCTGCTGCGAGGTTGGAGCCACGTCCGGCGCATCTCAGGACGCTCCCCGAGTCACCTCACAGAGCTGCCGCCCAGTGGGGATCAGTCTCTGCTCTGGGCAGCCCAGGTGCACCATGCGGGGCACCATTTGCCACATGCCGCCAGGTCGGGAGTCTCTGCTCTGGGCAGCCCAGGTGCACCATGCGGGGCACCGTCTGCCGCATGCTGCCAGGTTGGGTCCTCTGCAGACAGAGCCAGCTCCACCCAGCTGGCTCATAGGAGGGTGTGGAGCGGCGTCACCGCTGGGACCGAGACAGGCAAGGCCCCGACCACGCCGTGTGGACCCTGGGCCTGGCCCTGTTGGGCACAGCTGGGTCTCCCGGCTCTCTGCTCCCAGGCACTGAGATCTCACGGTGCCATCTCTGGCTGCAGTGCCTGTGCCCAGCTACCACCACAGTTTTGACGAACAGCGGGTTACAGCATGCCCGCCTAGTGGGCCCAACGGGTTCTCAGAAGCACCCTCACAGGCCCCGTGGGCAGCCTGGGCCGGGAGACCCGCTGAGAGGATGGTGGGGGCCGTCGCGCACTGAGGCTTCCGAGCCCACTCGGCCAGGCACAGGCTTGACGTGTCCAGGGCCTCGTGCCTTGCAGTGGGCATGGCACAGGCTGGGAAACCGCCCACCGGGCTTCACACAGGGGCCGCAGACATGGGCAGAGAGCAGCGCTGATCCAGCTGGTCTTTGGGCTGAGTCCCGTCCCGTCCCAGCCGTCCTGGCCCCAAGCGCTCTGGAGACTCTGGGGCCCCCGCCCACAGCCCCAGCACTCAGGGGCCCTGGGCGTACACTAGGGGCGCGGGGGCGGGGGCCAGGGCTGGATGGAGCCCACCCCGGCCGCCTGTCTGAGGCCCACGTGGAGGGTACAGGTTCCAGCATGGCATGGCTGATGGGAACCTCGGGGCCAGGCCTTGGGCCCTGGCTCTGGCTGGCAGGGAGCAGCAGCCTCGCCAAGGGCTCCTGGAGGCATCAAGTTGCACGGGGCGGAAATCAGACCTGAGCCAGTATAGAAAAGGCCAAGGCTTTGTTTGCCGTGAGCTGGATTTCATTCCCGGCTCCACGCTCGCTCTGCAGCAGCTCAGTTTGTGCTTTTGTCCGGAGCCTGGTGGGATTAGGGGTCTCTTTACAGGCCCCACTTCGCACTAATGAGCTCAGGATGGTGGCAAAGGGCGGCGGGAGGCTGTGCCGCCCACAACCCACAGCCCGGGACACCCCCTGGCCTATCCGTCTGGAGCAGCAGTGGTCTGGCCGGGCACACGCGGAGCTCTGCAGCATCCAGTGGGGAGCAGCTGCTGGATGCACCCCAGAGGGGACCAATAAGCCACGGGGGACGGGAGAGTGCCCAGGTGCTCAGGAGAGGGCTACCTCAGGATAAGATGCGTTTTCTTTATTAAAAATAATTCTTTGTGATGGTACTGGGGCTTGAACCAGAGCCACCACACTGAGCTACCTCCCCGGCTCACGGCCAGTGCATCTTTTTTGGAGCCCTAGTCTGTTTTTGAGCTGCACTCAAATTTGTGATCTTCCTGCCTAAGCCTCCCAGAAGGCTGGAATTACAGACATTTAATTTCTTTTTAAAAGAGACACATCTTGTGTTCCCAGGCTGACCTCATACTCCTGGGCTCAGCTCCTGAGCAGCTGGGACTCCGGATTCATGCCACACCTGCGCCATAGGGGCATTGAAATTGAGGCTTCGGCCACCTAGCAAGCCTCCCGTGTGTGGATCAGGGGCGGGGAGCTTCCCCCAGAGGCATGGCAGGCGCGAGGGTCCCGAGGCACGGAAGAGCTGGCCTTAAGCCGGGAAGCAGAAGGGGTTGCCAGGGTGGGAGACCTGGTGGCCCCTGTCACCAGGCCAGCGGGGAGGGGGAGGGGAGGATGGAACAGTTGGCGTCAGGGGTCTGGGCTGCATTGGCACAAACTGTGGGCAGGTGCAGAAGCTGGCTCAGGCGAGGGAGGCTCAGCTAGGCAGCGGCAGGGGGGCAAGAGGAGCCTCAGCAGGTGCTGTGACCTCAGAGGAACTCCAGGGGGCCCTACCTGCCGGTGTCCCGCTGGCACAGCTGTGCCTCTTGCTGGTAGCTTCTGCTATCCCCCTGCGCCCCGTATTGCCTTCAGTCCGGCCTGGGACTCTGCAAACAGGTTCGCCAAATTGTCAATTAAGTGAAAATCAATCCGGGTCGTTCATCACCTGCAGCCAGGGCTGCGCAGCGCCATCGATCGGGGCCCCGGGGGAGCAATCGAGGCCAAGTGCAGCCCCGCACCGCACCGCACCGGCCTCATCCCACGGACGGGAGATCTGGGAGATCTGTCATCCCCGTGCCGCACCGCCCAGAGCAGGGCGGGGGCTGCGGCTGCCCTCTGTCCTCTGTCCTCCCAGGTTCCAGTCACCGTGGGCCTGAGGTCACAGAGGTGACAGTGACGCAGGAGAGGGAAGGCCTAACTCCTCACCCGAAACGCGAGTTCCTGTTCTCTAAAAATTAAAGAATGAATTTTAGGAACAACGGAGGTTTGAGTAGGAAAATTTTATTGAGAGAGAAAGCTTCTGCCTAAGAGAGACGAAGGGGGAACCGGGAAAGTGGGTAACCCATCTACCTCTCTTTTTAGAGGGATTTATGGAGCAAAGCCACGAGGTGAGGCGGGTCTGAGAAAGGGGGCTACCAATGAGATTCAAGAAAGTGGACGGGCTACAGTTAGCCAGTGAGTACAGTGGGGCTTCCGATAAGATTTGAAAGAAATGGGCAAACCATAGTTAACCAAGGGGTAGGTGACAAGTACAGGTATTTCAGCAGCTCCGATTGAATAGGTCCAGTGAGAAATCAAGCCCTACGGGGTCTGTCTTGTCCGGAGACTCCTCCAGGTGGTCCAAAGTCCTGGCCCACTGTCTGGGGAATTTGCAGTGATGTGTTCTGAGGAGAAGCTGGGCCTGGGCCCAGATCCTAGGAGAACGAGGCCTGTGGGTCCCTGCCGTCTGGCCTCTTCCTTCTCGCAAGTCTGTCAGGGGCCGGCCCCATCCGTCTGCCTACACATGTCTAGCTGGCTTTTCTACCTGTGATAACAGGAGGAGGGGGCACCCGGCTGGCCCCGGGATGCGACCTTCGCACCTCAACAAGGGCGCCTGACCCCTCCCTGCGACCACACCTGCTGTTTCCCCACACTCAGACACCCTGGCCAGCTCCCTGGGGCTGCGGGATCCTCTGAGGTCCCCTAGGGGTCTCCACAGGAAGCAGATGGGGACACCCCCAGACTGACCCCAGGACGCCCTGCACCCCAGGGGTACCAGGGCCCCGGGAGCATCCCAGTCTGAGAGTATCTATGTGAAAAGAACTGTCTCTCCCTCCCCACCAGGGTCAGCCCCTGGCCTGGACCCTCAGGTTGTGCAGCGGCTGGGGTGGGGCCCCAAAGCTGGTCAGACCTCTGCCTCCTTGGGTCTGCCACCAGACCTCAGCTGACTGGGCCAGCTCTGTCGTCCCCACTGAGGGCACTGGGGGTGGCAGAGCCCTGGGGCTCCAAAGCTCTGGCTGTCCAGTCTCCGTCCAAGATCAGCCCATGGCCAGCCTGGGCACCCCCGCTCCCACCAAAGGCAGGAGGCGGTCACCTGCGGGCCAGTGCCCAGGGCGCCCTGGGAGCACCTTCCTTCTCTTGCTCAGCGGTCGGGGGAGACCCTAGGGCCTTGGGAGCTGCCTTTTCACCGCGAAGGGGGATGAAGAAGGACACGGGTGTGGGGTGGTCCCCGGGCCCGAAGCCGGTGGAGGGGCCCTCCAGGACCCCACAGGAAGCAGACCTGGAGGGCGCACCCCCGAGCCAGTGGGCTGCTGGGACCAGGCACGAAGGGGAGGGCTGTGGAGTGCACCGAGCCGGCCAGCTTGGGCTGCGGCAGTGCCAGGGCCATAGTGGGCAGGGCACAGAGTCCATGCCAGAGTGTGGCCCTCAGCTCCCGAGCTCTGGGTGATTGGCTCCAAAGGACACTGCCCACCGATGGGGACAGCTAGCCCTGACCCACAGGGGCTCCAGCCTGTGCATGAAGAAGCTCAAAGGCAAGGCTTGGGGACTGCTTCCTGGAGCTTAGCTCAAGAGCATTTCCAGGAGCTGGACAATGTCCAGCAGCCACAGGGGGCAGAGCGCAGGGTCTGCACTGGTCAGAGCCGGGGGCCGTGGGAGAGGCCGGGGGGCGCAGCCGCCGTGGGAGCAGCACCTCTGAGTGGGCCGGAGGCCAGGCCGCTCCTGAGCACGGGACACCTGGGGCTGGGGAGCAAAGCCGACCCAGCTGAGGACGAGGCAAAAACTGCTAGCAGAACTGGCCCAGCTTGCAGAGGCCAAAAGCCCTAGCCAGGTCTTTGAAGAAGGAAGGTGCAAAAGGCCCAAGGCCTTCCGACACACAGTCCTCAAGCATAAGAACACGAGGAGCTGGGTGTTGGGGTCCATGCCTGTAATCCCAGCACTTGAGAGGCTGAGGCAGGAGGACTGCCGTGAGCTCAGCTTGAGCTGTATAGCAAGACTCTGTCTCAGAAAACAAAACAAAAAAGGAAGAAAGCAATGTGAAGAAAAGTTCACCAGGCCACAATGAAATCAGATAGCTTTGATTGACCTCTGTACGTCTTTATTTGGCACCGAGGGCGCCCCCAGGACCTCTGCACGCTTCAGCCCCGCCGTGTTACTCGAGATACAGCTCCACAGTCGTGCATTTGCCCAGGCCTGGCCCTGACCTGCGACCCTCGCACTCAGCCTCCCAGGGCTGGGATTTACAGCCCTGGCCCCCTGCAGCTGCCTTGTAAAGCTGCGCTTTTTTTTTTTTTTTTTTTTGTAGTAGTGGGGTTCGAACTTGGGCCCTTGTGCCCAAGGCAGGCACGGTACTACTTGAGCTAAATCCCTGGCCCATAAAGCTATTTTTAAGCGCAGATTCTATCTTTAAAATCCTGGAATGGGGCTGGGACTTCAGCTCAGTTAATGAGCACATCAGGCACAATGAGTGAGGTCCTGGGTTCTGCCATAAAAATAGTATAAAAATAATCACAGTGGGGGCCGGAGGATTAGCTCAGTGGTTCCGGCGCCTGCCTCACAAGCGCAAGGTCCTGAGTTCAATCCCCGGTAACCACATACAATGCTGGGCGTGGTGACTCACGCCCACCAGC
>PVIC010021187.1:0-28790 GCA_004025085.1 Thryonomys swinderianus
GTGGCTCATGCCTGTCATCCCAGCACTCAGGAGGCAGAGACAGGAGGATTGCTGAGTTTGAAGCTTGCCTAGTCTACATAGTGAGCTCAGAGCCAGCCCGAACTACAAAGCGAGACCCTGTCTCAAAAAAGAAAGAAAGAAAGAAAGAGGGCCAGACTTTTAGCTCAGTGGTTCTGGCACCTGCCTGGCAAGCGCAAGTTCCCAAGTTCGATCCCTGGTAACCACATACAATGCTGGGCGTGGTTACTCATGCCCACCAGCAATCAATACCATATATCAAAGTGCCAGGTGTGGTGGCTCACACCTGTAATCCCAGTACTCAGGAGGCAGAGACAGGAGGATTGCTGATTCCAGGTTTGCCTGAACTACAAAGTGGGACCCTGTCAAAAAGAAAGAAAGGAAGGAAGAAAAGAAAGAAAGAAAGAAAAAGAAAGAAAGAAAGAAGAAAGAAAGAAAGAAAGAAAGAAAGAAAGAAAGAAAGAAAGAAAGAAAGAAAGAAAGAAAGAAAGAGAAAGAACAGCACAGGGTGCCAGAAGCCTTTGAACTGACTGGTTGTACCTCACACCAGGCAAAGAGGCCATGCAGACTACAAGGCGGGAGGATCCGGAGGCTCCAGCCCAGGCCATGTAGCAAATGTATGAACCCCCAGGAAGCGGCAGGAAAGAGGCGTGGGGACAGGGAGGGAGACTGGTAGCTGGGGGCTGGGGGTAAGCGTGAAAGAGAGAAAAGAAGACAAAGGCCCAGCCTTCCTGGCCAGGACGCGGGACGATCCCGAACAGGACTCCCCACCCAGAACTTCCCCACTGGTGCCTAGCTGAGCAGCCCCGAGACACATGGGGTGAGGCTGGGGAGAGGGCCGGGCACCTCCCCGCCACGTGGACAGAATTTGAGTTCTTGGCTCCTGGTGGTACAGTGCCACTTAGCATCCTGGGGCTCACTGGGACGGGATGGGGACACATGACAAGGGGCAGTAACTCTTTATTTTTTTGAGACAGGGTCTCGCGTTGTAGTTCAGGCTGGCCCTGAGCTCACTATGGTGCCCAGGCAAGCCGCCGCGAACTCAGCAATCCTCCTGTCTCTGCCTCCCGAGTGCTGGGATGACAGGCGTGAGTCACCACGCCCAGCATTATATGTGGTTACCGGGGATTGAACTCAGGTCTTTGCGCTTGCAAGGCAGGCACCGGAACCACTGAGCTAACCCTCCGGCCCAAGGAGCAGTAACTCTTTACACACATATTTAGGTTCAACAGCAATCATGATGAAGTGGGGATGGTAGCCACACCTGTGATGTCAGCTGCTCCAGATGTGAAGGCGGAAGGATCGCAGCTTTGAGGTCAACCTGGACAATGTCGTGAGACCCTGTTGCAAAATAAAAAGGGCTGGGCCTAAATGCCCACAAACCTACAGATGGATAAAGCTGTGGCTTTTTTGGTTTTTTTTTTTTTGGAGATTAGGGTCTCACTTTGTAGTTCAGGTTGGCCCTGAGCCACCATGCCTGGCACTGTGGTATGTGGTATTGATTGCTGGTGGACATGAGTCACCATGCCCGGTATTGTTATGTGGTGACCAGGGATCGAACTCAGGACCTTGTGCTTGCTAGGCAGGCGCTGGAACTACTGAGCTAAACCCCTGGCCCTAAAAACTAAAATTTAAAAAGGACTGGGGAAGTGGTCTAGAGCACTCTTGGGTTCAGTCGCCAGTCCTGGGGGGAAAAAGTCGTTTTTCTAGGCCCTCCCTCCAAAAAAAAAAAAAAATAGGAGGGCATTAACCGTGCGGACACTGATGGCTGGGAGAGGGGAGGGGTCAGATGGCGACCCTGGGCATGGTTCTTATCGCCAGGGGACCAGGTCGCACACGGTCGCTGCCACCGGCTCTGAGGGCGGCACGGGCGTCCCGCTCCGCCTTTCACAGCTGCGGTCGCTGAGGCGCCAGGGTCCTCGCCCTTGGCTTCCGGCTCGACGGCGGCCAGGCGCTTCTTTAGGAGCTCAGGTAAAGAAGGAGAGTCGCTTCTCCTCTCAGCTCCCCTTCGCGGGAGGAGTCGACCTCCTTCTGCAGACCGTCAAGTTGGCGCGTTGCCCCGTGCCCTGTGTGTGCGCGTGGCACGGGGCTTGGGCCGGAGCCTCTCACGGCGCCGCGCCGCAGCCTTCGGAGAGCCTCGTTCAATGGCCCAGGGCCCGAGGCGAGGCTCCAGGTCGCGACTCCTGCAGGCGCTCAGAGTCGGGATTCCAGGCGTGCTGCGCCCCAGGCCGCACAGGTTCGCTCGATCCCAACGCTGAGCGAACCCGAGGGCCAGTCTCAGCCGGCCGGGGCACCATCTCTTTCTCCGGAGGGCGAACCGCCGCCGGACGAGGCGCGCGAAAGCATCGCGCGACGCGACCGACTGCGGACCGGGGAGCGCGTGACGGAGACGGAGCGCCGCGCGCGGGCGCGCAGGGCGGGGCCCGGCCGAGGGAGCGCGCACGCGCCCTGATCCCAGCCCCGGGCGCAGGGCGGCCCGGCCGCGGAAAGAGCGCGCGGTCCTCGCAGAAGCGGCAGGGCCGGTAAGCGGGGCGTAAGGCAGTGTCGCCCCGTGATGGCGTGGCCGAGTAGAACTCTCGGGAGTGTGTTATTCAGTTTGACCCTCTGGGCAGCCCAGTAGAGGGCAGGGATTCCTGAGGAAACTGGCACAGAGAGGCTGTTTCCTAGAAGACACGGCGCTGATCGGTAGCCGGGCCGAGACAGATGCTTCACACGGTGCTGCGGGACACACGAGCGTTTCTCAGCGCGTGGTGTGCTTAGCGTTACCAGTTACCAGGCTGCGCTGGAGAGCAGGGGAGCGGCCGGCTCCTGGTCAGAAGGCCTGCGCTCTGCTGACAGCGGGCCAGCCGGCTTGGAGCACTCACAGGCTGAAGCTGGAGTTAGAAGCAGGTTGGTAAAAAGTATCAAAAATAAATAAATAAAGATGAAAAATCGCCGGCGGTGGGTGGGAGAACAGGGATATAGCTCAGCGGCATAGCTCCTGCCTGGCAAATGCCGGGTCCTGAGTTCAATCCCAGGAGAGAGAGAGAGGGGGGGGGAGAGAGAGAGAGAGAGAGAGAGAGAGAGAGAGAGAGAGAGAGAGAGAGAGAGAGAGAGAGAGAGAGAGAGAGAGAATATTACTGGGCGACATAGCCCTGGTTCAATTCCCAAGACCAAAAGAAAAAAAAGGACAGGATGGGTTCAAAGGCCTACACACACACACACACACCCCATCCATTCTGAGGTATCAATAGACTCAGGATGTGATGCTCAAGAGTACGATTACATCCGCATAAAATCCTAGTAGATGGGGCGGAGGGTTAGCTCAGTGGTTCCAGCGCCTGCATCACAAGCGCAAGGTCCTGAGTTCAATACCCGGTAACCACATACAATGCTGGACATGGAGACTCACACCCACCAACAATCAACACCGCATACCACAGTTCCGGGTGTGGTGGCTCAGGCCTGTCATCCCAGCACTCGGGAGGCAGAGACAGGAGGATTGCTGAGTTCAAGGCTTGCCTGGGCTCCATAGTGAGCTCAGGGCCAGCCTGAACTACAGAGCGAGACCCTGTCTCAAAAAAAAAAAAAAAATCCTTGTAGACTCAGGATTACTGCTGCCCTACTGAGACATCTGATATTCCCTTGGATTATAAAATCCTAGTGAATTTAGGATTATCTCCATCCTATTATCTCTCCTCTATCTGCTTCTCCCCATGAACCAACCCCCAAAATAGTGGCAAGCTTTGAGTGTTTGTGTTTGCCTGGTATAAACAAGGGAACGAACCTAACAGAGGGAGGCTTCAGGCTTAGATGTCAGTGAGAAGCTGAGCCAGGAGGATCCAAGTTCAAGGCCAGCCTGGGTAACACTGCAAGACACTGCCTCAAAATACCACACTCACAAGGGTGGGGGCTGTCGGACACTGTGAAGGATTAAAAGGCGCTGGTGAGTGACAGGCCAGGCCAGGCACCGGAGGGTCTGGGGAGCCCTAGATGCAGCAGGAACTAGCACCACTGTCCTCTCTTATGCATCAGGTTCATGGTGCCGGTGCTGAGTTCTTGCCTCAAAACAAAGGTGCCGCTGCTTGGCACCTCTGAGCCCAGCAACACCTACACCTGACTCGAAGCACAGGGTCTTTCCTTGTGGTGCTGTTGCCAGGCCCCTCCCCAGCTGCACGTGTTCTGGCTCTGCCGTGCAGTGGCCCCAGCCTGTGGTCCCTGGGCCCACCTGTTTTTCATACACGGAGCGGTGGGCCCGACCTCCCTTCCCTCTTTTCCCCTTTTTTTTTTTTTTTTGAGACAGGGTCTCGCTTTGTAGTTCAGGCAGGCCCTGAGCTCACTATGCAGCCCAGGCAAGCCTCGAACTCAGCAATCCTCCTGCCTCTGCCTCCCGAGTGCTGGGATGACAGGCCTGAGCCACCACGCCCGGCACTGTGGTATGAGGTATTGATGGCTGGTGGGCATGAGTTACCATGCCCAGCATTCTATGTGGTTACTGGAATCGAACTCAGGACCTTGCGCTTGCGAAGCAGATGCCAGAACCACTGAGCTAAATCTCTGTCCCTCTTTTCCTCTTTTTTGAGAATGGGTCTCGCCTCCGTATGTAGTTGAGGGTGGCCAGGAACTCATGAGCTACTCTCACCTCAGCCTTTCCTTTCCTTCTGTGGGCAGTATTGAGACTTTTGCGCTGAATTACATCCCCAGACCTTTGTTCTTATTTATTCTGGGTCTTGGTAAATCACCGAGTTGCCTGGGCTGGGCTCCAACTTGTGATCTCCTGCCTCAGGCTGAAGGGTGCTGAGATTGCAGGTGTGCAGCACCAGGCCCGGCTGCTCAGGCTCTTTCTCAGTGCCCACGCAGTGGGGTCCCTGCAGGGAGGTGAGAAGAAAAGAGGGGGCTCTGTCACCCTCTTGTAGCCCTGAGGCCCTGGTAAGAAACTGGACTGCGAGAAGGTAGAGAAACAGCTGCTGGCCGAGGACAAGTACCAGGCGGCCTGAAGCATCCACTCTCCCTGGGGGTGAGGGTTGAGGCTGGAGGCGCAGAGGAATGCCATGACCTCTGAGGACAGCTGAGGTCACTGCGGGTTTAGGCTGTGGCCTGAGGACCTTCCCCACGCTGGGGCCCACAGGCCTGTGCCCGCCTGGCCCCGTCCCTGCTTGTCCCAGCTCTTTCCTCCTGTGCTCCTGGGTTGCCCCTCCTCCCATGGCTCGAGCACTGCCCTCTTGCCGTGGCTTCTTCGGTCCTGGAGAGTGAGTGCTGGGTGGCCCTGTCCCACTGACGGGGGACAGCGAGACCACAGCCTGAGCCTGTCCCCAGCACAGGCCTGGCGACCCCCTCCAAACCCAGGTGGCCCTGGCCCCAGGTGGCTGCGGGCCGGGCCTGGAACTCTCATCGCACTCCAGGCCCCGTGGTCTTGGTGTCACCGCTCAGGCCGGGGCCCCGGGCGGGACTCTCGGGCAGGAGGCCTGTCCCCGTCTGGTTTGCCGTGTCCTTCACCAGCCTCTACTGAAGACGGCGTCACCGAAGCAGGAGCTCCCTGTACCACCCCACACCCTGTGCAGACTGGAAGACGGCCCCAGAGGGTGGTAACCTCCCTAAAAATGCGTGGCTGCCAAGTGGCGAACCTGAATCTGCACCCCACATCTGCACAGCTGTGCAGCCTCGTGGGCCCAGCCCCTCAACCCTGACCCTCTCCCAACCCTTTTCAGTGCTCTGAGAGCCCAGTGCCAGGCACTGCCCTCCAGGTCCCCTTGGGACTCCCAGCGCATCCCCTCAGCAAGCGAATTTAACAGTATGTGCAGCCCGAAGGGGACCTTAAAAATCGCATAGTTGGGGCCGGAGGGTTAGCTCAGTGGTTCCGGCACCTGCCTCGCAAGCGCAAGGTCCTGAGTTCCATCCCCGGTAACCACATGCAATGCTGGGCCTGGAGACTCACACCCACCAGCCATCAACACCACACACCACAGTGCCGGACGTGGTGGCTCACGCCTGTCATCCCAGCACTCGGGAGGCAGAGGCAGGAGGATTGCTGAGTTTGCGGCTTGCCTAGGCTACATAGTGAGCTCAGCCAGCCTGAACTACAAAGCAAGACCCTGTCTCAAAAAAAAAAAAGAAAAGAAAAGAAAAGAAAATCGCATAGTCCCTCTTTTTGCAGAGCTCAGCAGCGGACAACAGTGGGCGGAGTGAGGAGTGGGGCAGAGCTGCAGCTTGTGGCAGAGCATGAGGCCGGACCCACCCCAAGGGAGAGCACTTCCAGGGGCCTCCTCGGGGCTCCCCCAGTGGTTTCCCGGCCACGTCCCACCCGCGGGCGGGCTGCAGCAGGCCCTGACAGGTGAGCTGTGCAGGGCTGACCCCACACTGCCCTCCTGCCGCAGGCTGACTTGCGCGTGGCTCAGCAGGCAGGTCCAGGTGAGGGTCCTGTCCTCCCCCTCAGAGGCACGTTCCTCTCCGTTGCCCGCTGTCCCTCTCGGCCTAGGTCCTGCCGGGCTTCTGCAGTCCGTTAGGTCACTCCAGAGCGAAGGGGAGCTCTCAGGACCTCCTCCCCATCCCCCAGGGCGGCGCAGTCCCTTCCCCGACAGAAGCTGCCAGCAGACCTCCGTGCCAGCCCCCCGCCTTCCCACCAGGGTCCTGGTGCTGCTCGCATTCTCCTCACGACCAGAGCGGTACCGATGCCCCGTGCCCCCCACTCCCCAGGCCCAGCTTCCTGTTCCCATCCTCTCCTGGTGCCCTCTCCTCTGCCGCTGTGCCTCGCAGATGGTCTCCTGGCTGAGATCAGATGCCAACCTGTGCCAGCGCTGCAGAGGGAGGAAAGAAGATCGATCTGGAAGACACCCGAGGCACAGGGCAGGCTGCTCGGAGGCCCCAGCGGGCCCTGCCCTCGGAGGCAGGCAGCGGCTTCCAGTCCCGCTTGGTCCTGCTCGCGAGCCCCGGCTGGGCCCTCAGACAGCCTCCCTGCCTCTCCCCCAGGCTGGCCAAATTTAAGGGGCAAAACCCCACTTTTCTGGATAAGGAGCTTCTTCTGGCAAGAGCCCAACTCCAGGGATGTGTTAATTCGTGTTTCAAACTTTACTCACCTCTTTGATGTATGTGTGTGTGTGTTTTTGCCCCAAGACCAGAGACTGAACTCTGGGCCTGTGCTTCCGAGGTAGGTGCGGTTACCATTTAGGCTGAGGCCCTGGTCCTTTTAAGTTTTGAATTACAATTAAGACAAGGCACATATACTTTCCATGTTACACAATTTGCTTGGTTTTGGGGTCCCTAACGGGAAATACTGCTTAAACTATACACTCAGGCAACAGGTAGGGCAAAAACTAAATACTAAAGCCTCTAAAAGACCATTCCATACTGAAATGTCCTTAAAACTTCAGTTCTAAAGGTCTGGGAAATACAACACTTGTCTTCCAGCACTCAGGTCAACTCAAGACCCTGTCTCAAAATTAAAAAATAAAAAGGGCTGGACGTGTAGCTCAGTGTGATGGTCCCTAGCACTGCTAACAACAAAAATCCCCAAATCACGGGGCCGGAGGGATAGCTCAGTGGTTCCAGCACCTGCCTCGCAAGCGCAAGGTCCTGAGTTCGATCCCCGGTAACCACATATAATGCTGGGCGTGGAGACTCATGCCCACCAGCAATCAACACCGCATACCACAATGCCGGGCGTGGTGGCTCACACCTGTAATCCCAGTACTCGGGAGGCAGAGACAAGAGGATTGCTGAGTTCGCGGCAGCTTGCCTGGGCTCCACAGTGAGCTCAGGGCCAGCCTGAACTACAAAGCGAGACCCTGTCTCAAAAAAAAAAAAAAAAATCCCCAAATCACAAATATGGTTTCACAGGGTTACTTAATAGCTGGAATGAAACCCAGGGCCTAGTGCAAGCTAGGCAAGCACTCATCACTGAGTTGCTCAGGCTTTTTATTTTTATTGTTTTGAGACAGAGTCTCATAGCATAGCCCAGGCTGCTCTCTCTTTATAACTGAATGCTGGCCATTTACACAGAGCTAAAGTCCTTCCTCAGGCCTGAGTTTTTTGAGACACAGTGTCACCAAGTCACTGAATTAACTGCCCAGCAGGGCAGGAACTTGCAGCCCTCCGTCTCAGCCTCAGAGAGCGCTGGGTTACAAGTGTGCATCACCACACGCTGCTGATGTCTGGGGTCTGCTGTCAAGGACTGACCTAGTTATTTCCATACAGAAAACCGATTAGATAAGAAAGGAAAAGGGCTGGGGATGTGGCTCAGTGGTGCTGCGCCTGATTCACAAGTATAAGGTCCTGAGTTCGATCCTCAGCACAAAAACAAATGCAAACAATTTGAAAAAGGGGTTTCTGGGAAGGTTCCAGACCCTATCAGATTCTCTTTCTCAATCTCACTCTCTCAAAGCTGTATGGGGAAAATCCTCAAGTAGAGAGAGATGAGAACCCAATCTGCACCAAGCAGTAGAATAAGACGCGCTCTCCGTGTTACAGAGGAGTGAGTGAGGAGCTTCAGACCAGGCGGCCAGACTCCAGCCAGGAGGAAAGAGGTGCTAAGACCACTCAATGGATCAGCCGTGGATGGAGCCCGAGCAGTCTGCGTTCACACCTAGACAGTGCTTCCTTCAACCACCTGGGCTGGCTCACGCAGACAGCGAGCAGCCCACCTGCTTACATCCCTCAAAGGGACAGCGCTGGGCCCAGGTGTCAAATCCCATCCTTGTCCCTTAGGCAGGACAGCGTTCAGATATCAAGTGGGATTTAAAATCCCACAAAGCTCATCTGTGTGTGTACGTGTGCGCATGTGTGTGTGTTCTTCTGCATGGAGCTCCATCTCCAGCACTTTTCTGGTCGTTTTTACAGATAGGGTCTTGCTCCGCAGCTATGGGTGGGCTTGAACCTGCAACCCTCTTGGCTCAGCCTCCGAGGGCTGGGATCACAGGAGCACAGCCCTGCCCAACTGCTCATCTCTGCGGAGACAGGGACGCTAACACGAGCCTCACACTAACTTTTGTGAAGCTCCCAGTCCGGGAAGCCTCTGCAGACGAGCGCCTGGGTAACTGCTGAAAGGAAGCAGTTACCGCAGCTGCCACACGAAGGTTAACCGCGCGCAGGACCCCGCTTACTCTCCGCGCCCTCTGAAGAAGGCTGCCCGCGGGGAGTGGCAGCGTGGCAGGAAATGCGGCTCCCGGGCTGCTCACCCCCACGCTGCCCCATCCCCAGGCCTTTCTGGGCCAGCCAGGCCCCCACACGGAGCCGGGACTACGGCCGAGTTCTAACCGCCTGACACACGTCTCACCCAGAACAGGGCAGTTCAGGGCCGTACACACGGCTACAGAAGCACGAGACGTTACGACACCAGTAAGTAAACGAGCAGAGGAAGAGGTGGGTTTGCTCAGCCTAAGCAGCCCGTGCTGTTCTGGAGTTCAGGGAGTGTGACAGCCACAGTTCCAAGCCATGCTGTTTCCACAGGAGAATGAAAAGTCTTCACAGCTTACTTCCTTTAATTACATCATAAAACAAAATTAGAACATACAGGAAACAATATTACATAACAATTTACTTTATATATTTATATATAAAAAACATTTCTTTTTTAGTCCAAAGATTTTAAAGCAAAAGGAATCCTCTACTGCCACCTTGGGATTTTGTTTTAAACACCTCCCCCTCCCATCCTCAGACGCCAGAGTGTTAGGTGGAAACGGTCACTGGGGCAGCGAATGAAAGCTGGTGAGAAGCCGCCCTGTGGGACGGCCCAGCCTTGGGTGGCAGCGAGCAAGCAGCAGCCCCACGGGAAGCGCTCGCGGTGGCTGAGGGGGCTGCTGCTCGGGCCGCTGCGCATCTGACCCCCAGGAGGGTGGGGCGCAGGTGGGAAACAGCCCGACGTGAAGTAAGAATTCTCCAGCAGCACCAGGTACCCATCTACCTGTCCCCAGGCACAGTGCAACAGGCATGGTGTCCTCACAGTTCTCTGAGCTCTGCACAGGCCACATCGCTCGGGTCTGTGCCCTCAGGGTCACTGAGATGGGCAAAGGTGGGCACGGCGCTGGGAGGGAGTTGGGGCTGGAGGCGGCCAGCAGGGTGCTGAGGGAGGCGTGGTGAGCAGGAGCCGAGCAGAACGGCAGCCACCGCCCCGGTCAGCGCTGGCCCCAGGCCTGCAGTGCGCAGCCCACTGGCTTGAGCCAGCGCCAGTGTGTGAAGTGGGGGTGAAGGAGAAAGAGGAGTCACAGGCACACCCCCTTATAAATTAACAGTCTTCAGAGAAGTACGGAAAAGAAAGCGTTCTGCAGGGAAAACCCGATGTAAACCCAGAAAGTAGCAGCAAAGGTTTCACTCAGTAAAGATCTATCACATGGCACTGGAAAGGAAAATCACCGGTCTTGGGGGAGGGTGTAAGTAACCAATCAACCATACCAGTTAGAAACTCTTCCTCTACTTAGGATTTTCTAAGCTTTAAGTTCTCATTCTCTAGTGCTAATAAAAGAAAAAAAATAATATCGACTCCAAGGGCTGAAAAACACATATGAGCAGTAGTGTGTACAGGTGGGAGTTAGTCAGGGTGGGTGGCGAGAAGGGCGATGTTTTCTTCTATGGTACCAAGAAAGACATCACCTCGACTCCCCTGGTTCTTGGGCACAGCGGGAGAGGACACCTTTCCCCACCCGCTCTCCCTCGTGCGGTCTTGTCCATTGAGCCAGCCTCGGACCCAAGCAGCCGGAGGCCCCGGGGTCTTTCAGTGGTGCTGGCCCCTACCCGGGTGATGGGCGGGGGCCAGGGATGCCCGCCTGCGGGAAGAGGGCATGGCGTCCATTAGATGAAGGCAGCCGTTGCCACGGCTGAGCACATATGCTGCTCCTTAGGGGAGGACCTCATTTCAGAACCTTTTTACTTCCTTGCTTCCCACTGAACCACATCTATCCTTTCCTCTGGTTTATTTGTCAAAGTAAAAATCAGGAAACACAAAATAAAAGGGCCACAGAGGGCCGGGGGTTTATCTCAGTGGTTCTGGCGGCTGCCTGGCAAGTGCAAGATCCTGAGTTCAATCCCCAGTACCACATACCACAAAACCGGGCGTGGTGGCTCACGTCTGTCATCCCAGCATCCAGGAGGCAGAAGCAGGAGGATTGCTGAGTTCGAGGCTTGCCTGGGCTACATAGTGAGCTTGGGGCCAGCCTGAATTACAAAGCGGAACCCTGTCTCAAAAAGAAAAAAGGGGGGGGGCACAGATGCAGTTCTTGCTCATGGCTCTTCCCGGGGGGCAACGAAGCAGGGCCATGTGGCATGTGCGAGGTGCGCGCTCCAAGGGCTGCTCAGAGCCCACAGGCAGGAGAGCAGACACTGGCCGGCTCGACAGTGTCTATGCTCCTCCCTCCGCGTCCGGAGATCCACAGACTCAGTCAAGAGCTCCCACACTGACTTCTCTAGGGATCAAAGGTTTCAGAGGTGCCAAACTGATGTTCCAAAGAATAAAAGCAGACAGAACAGATACATTTGGCTTGAACAGGAAGGGGCAGACAGCCTTCAAGCCGAAACATCACCACATGACAGCGGGTTCAGGCAGGTACAAAGTCGGTCTCGAGTGAAAAGGCAAGGTTGGAGCAGCAGGGACTTCAGGGGCCTCTGTTCTTTGCCGAAGAATGACAGTGTGAGTTAGGGCATTTGGATATGATCACTTATAACCTTATTTTCCAATTACCTGGGTTAATTACACCTTCTTAACAAGGTCTTACACCTTTCTGTAATCTCCGGGCCTCGTCCTCTGACCTACGATCACCCTAAGGGATGCAGGGACCCCAGCTCAAGACCTGTGCAGCTCAATGAGGAGCAGAGGCCTTGCAGAAACAAGTGCAGAGTCAAGGGAGGAGAAGGTGGCCTTGCCTGGGAGGCAGCTGCTCTGGGCAGCCTGTGCCTTGCAGCCCCGGCACATGGAATGGCCACGGCCAACCATGATCTCCAAACCCGTCTTCTAAGGAGATGCCGTCCTGGGAGCCAGCCTTTCTCCCACACCCACAACTTCAAGCCGAGGTGGGTCCCATCGCACACTGTTAGGGCCCCACACCACCAGTGGGCTCTCACACCAACAAAGATGTTCTTTATAAGGTAGTGAAAGGAATGGAAAGACTGGGCTGCTGCGGCATCACGGCTACACCAGCCAAGTCACACGTCAGCAAGGCCCTAAAGACAGCACCGTACAACTGCTCACCAGGTTTCCTTCTAGAGTGTTTGCTACAGGGATATGTGAAATATCTCACTTTGTATCTGCTAAATGGATGTGGAAATCAGACTGGAAATTTACAAAAAACATCTAAGGAATATTTTCACATCCAGTAAAGAGAAGAGCAGAAAGAAAACATTTTTAACACAAAGCACAATGCATTTTCATACTCCAAATATTGGAAAAAAGGCTAAAGAGAGATCCTGAAGTTTGACTCTGAACCCAATTCAAATCCACCAAGCAAGCATCTCGGACAACCTAGTGGAAGACGATCAGAGCCACTCGACAGCTCATTGAAAGCCATGCACAGTACTGCTCAGGACCAGGACCCAGAGCAGTAGCTAGACTGTGACAGCAAGAAGCCAGCAGCTCTGGGGGTGAGGTGGAGGCTTGAGAGGGCAAGGGTGGATCTAGGAAGGAAATGGTGCAAAGATGAGAAGGGAAAATGCTTGAGTCACCTCCGCAGGGCTGACGAAGATGATGGGAAAGATGCTAATGTAGCAAACAATGCTGAGCACGAGGGGTGAGACTGGGCAAGGGTGCTCATGGCCAAGGTGACGAGAGGTCCAGGAAACTTCCCCGAGATGGCAGTGACCCTCCTGGCCACCTGGGAACGTATGCAGGAACTGGGAGGGCACTTTGTCTTCATGTCTCTTCTCTGCTCTCACGATGCACTTTTCTCCTCATAAAAGGCATATTCTGAGGTGGCTATGCAGCCCAACGCCCTGTAGGTTCTCCTGCATCCAACCTGTGCAGAGCTCCGGGTTCTGCGCTCTCCACATGCAGACAAGAAGTATGTGTGGGGGCCAAGAACCCTCCCACCTGACCTAAATGTACCATGTGGTCACTCAGCACAAAACACTTACTTTACTCCAAGCTCAATGGCTCTAAAGTTTCTTTTTATGCTACTATATTGTTTCCTTTTAATAACTGAAGTTCTTGAAAAAGGAACACAGACTCCGGCCTAAGCACAGCCAAGCCAGTGTCACACAACCCAGAACGTTGTCCTCCGCTTCATTTCTCTCCCAGCCCAGCCAGGCTGGCCTCTGCCTCAGCAGCAGGGGACGGCAGCGTGACCGATGGTCCTCACGCGGCTGCCCTTCGCAGGCAGGGTTTTTAAGACTTTTGAGGTACTGATGGAAAAAGAGGGTCTCAAACTTTTCAAATCAGGAATTCAAATCCACATTCATTAATCCAGGTTTCACTATTAATTTGTTTAGGAAAAACCAAAATAGTAAAACTTACATATTTTAGAGAAGGCCCCTAAATATTTCTGTCAGTTCTATTGGAACAAGTGTCTTGGCCCTCTCTCTGAGTACTATGAACCACCTCTGTATGTGTCCGTGGCTACACTTTTCACATGGGTTATAGCCAGAAGAGCAAGACTCATATAAAAAGTATTCACCTGCCATGAGCAGTGTAAACCTAAAGTCCCAACCACTTGGGAAACTGAGACAGGAGGATTGCTTGAGCCCACAAGTTCAAGACCAGCCTGCGGACCATAGCAAGACCCTATACACACACACACACACACACACACACACGGTTATGATCCTAACACACACACACACACACACACACACACACACACACACGGTTATGATGATCCTAACACTTTCTAGGCCAAGGCAGGAGAATTGTGAGTTCAAGCCCAGCCTGTGTCAAAAAACAAAAATATTCCTTACAAAGTAATTTGTAAAGAGGTGGAATTAAAAAAAAAACAAAACAAGCAATCCAAACTTTTTAAGGGGACATAACAAAATGGGATTTAAAATAAAATTTAATGTACTAAATAATAGTAATGTAGACTTCAAAGATCTTTTCATGTGACTTTCTCTATCAATGGAATAACACACTGGCCTTTATTCTTTCATGCGCTGGAAGAATCAGTACTTACAGCATTAAATAAGCCCTTCAACAACATGGACCATACAGGAGACGACCCAGGATCATGGTGAGTTGCACGTTAATGTTCTAAGACCCCCAAGCCTATCAATAACCCTATTTAAATAAGTTTGAGGCTTTAGAAACTCCCCTAATTTTCTTCATATTGTGTGATTAAAACTATGGCCTAGGCACTGAGCTAAAGCCTCAGCCCTCCTACTCCCTTTAAACATTTTTTTTTTTGCTTTTTGAGACAGGGTCTCGCTTTGTAGTTCAGGCTGGCCCTGAGCTCACTATGGTGCCCAGGCAAGCTGCCGTGAACTCAGCAATCCTTCTGTCTCTGCCTCCCGGGTGCTGGGATGACAGGCGTGAGCCACCACTTCCGGCATTGTGGTATGCGGTGTTGATTGCTGGTGGGCGTGTCTCCACACCCAGCATTCTATGTGGTTACTGGGGATCGAACTCAGGACCTTGCGCTTGTGAGACAGGCGCCGGAACCACTGAGCTAACCCTCCAGCCCTAAACATTTTTTTGAGATAAGGTTTTGCTAAGTTGCTAATTTGACCAAGCTGGACTTGAACTCCTGATCCCCTGCCTGTGGCTGCCAAAGTGCTGGAATTCTAAGCACATGTAGCCATGCCTGGCTCCTGTGATCTTCTGAGTAAGGAGCTTCTCTCTGTTCCTCTGGTGGCCCTGAAGACTGAACGCATGATCTTACGCACCCTGAACAGGTGCTCCACCACCAGCTACCTCCCGAGCCCCTTTTAAATTTTATTTCAAAAGAAGGTCTTATCGCTTCTTGGCCTTTTGGCTAAGACCAAGTATAGAAAGAAGGTCTTGCCCTGTGGCCCAACCTGACCTTGAATGTGTGATCCACCTCGCAGCCCCTGCGCAGCTGTGCTGTCAGACAGGGGAGAGCTTCTCCTTGGATTCTGACTCATCAGTAGGAACCATTTTTCTCTCAGCCCTGATGCCAGCCCAAGTGGTCGGACATGAGCTTTCAGTACCTCTCAAGGTTCTATTCCAGATGCCCCGGTCTCACTGGCCACTTTCACATTCCACTGAAGGAAGTCTGGGGCAGGGGACGGGGACGCCTGAGGCAGCCTGGGCCCTTTGAGGTATTGGCGTTGGCTACAAAACCGTTAACACTGACGCAGAGCTGGCCAGACGTTGCAGGGCACTCGTGTTCTCCTGACGGGCTCAAGTGGGGTGGGTGTGGAGTACACAGCTCCAATGCGGTGCTGCTGCCACAACCAACAGGGCAGAGATGCTGGCGATCACGCCTCCACCTCAGGGAATACAAGACAACCAGACTGCATGTCTGCGCCTGGGCAGCGAGGACCTCCAGGCTGATTCACCACCCGCTCTTTACTAACACACCTCCCATTGCTCTCTTGTCTTAGTAAGGTGCCTCATCTGAGGAAGTAAGAGTGCAGGGGAAGACTGGGCGGGCACCTCATGCCAATTACCATGTATCACAAGATATAATAGAAACCAAAAGGAAAAGTTCTCATCAAAATAATTTTAGACTGATTTCCTCATTATTTTTCTTTTCAGACTGGTAAAGATTCAAGGAGGGTCCCCTAATGATAAAATTTCGAATTAAAAAAATATTTATTGATAATGTCTCTTTTAAAAATGTTGATAACCCCAACTAATCATCCAAAATGCAAAGGGTAAACATAACAGCCGAAGAGTTAACAACCGTGTGGGCAGCAGATTGTGACCAGGGGACACACTGAGCAAGAGTGCAGAGGGAGCCACAAAGAGTGGAAGACAGGTGTGTGGTGTGATACAGACCGTGACAACTGAATTAACCACGTGTGGCCCGCAGCGATATCAGTGTAGTATTTAAGAAACCCCGGGGTCAATACTAAAAGAGGAGGAATGGACAAGCCTTCTTTGTGAGCATGCTCAGCATGTTGGCATGGAAACAGGAAGCACAGAAGCTTTGTAGTCATTTCATAACGATGGCTACCACTTCTAGGATGCAAAGAAATTTCTTTCTGGTCCCTGGATACACCATGTATTATTTTTCCATGCTTTCCTTGACCCTGGATAACTGTAGTCATTGTTCCGAAATCCCCAGAGAAACCCCTTAACAAAATAAAGAAACCATCCTAGCAGTAACACTGTGTCTGCTGGAGTGCCACCTCCCTCTGTGTCGGCCTAAGATGTTCTTCTGGACACATCTGACAGGAATGGTTGTTTTACCAATCCACTTGATAAAGCCAGCATGAACTTCACTCCCATGGCCACAGAGCTAGAGTGCACAGGGTGAGGATGTGGATGCATACATGTGTGGCCCTGGGGACCGGGATACTGCCTCACTGTGTAACCCTTGCCCAGAACCCTGGGTCACTTCTGCTGGAGACTCCAGGTAACTCAAGTGTTCTTAAATACTCAGCTCACCGAGGCTGACCCCTCCAGTGTCATAGGATGATACAGCATCTGCAGAAGCGCTGTCTGCTGCCCCCGACGGATGGGGGCGGAGTGACAGGTGCGAAGTAGGCGTGGACTTTAATGTTGGGTAAGTGGGTCTGAAACAAGATAGAAACATTACAGAGAAAGAGGCTTAAACACAGGTGTGCTCCTTCCCAGGAAAGCCACTGACAGGTTCCAATATGAAAGCAGGGGAGAGGTTAAAGCAGGGGGTTTAGGTGCTTAAATTTCACTTTGTTTCAACCTATGCTGGTACCTATATCTTAATTTTATTTCTGTAGTCTTCTTTTTTTTGAGACAGGGTCTCACTCTGTAGTTCAGGCTGGCCCTGAGCTCACTATGTAGCCCAGGCAAGCCTCGAACTCAGCAATCCTCCTGCCTCTGCCTCCCGAGTGCTGGCATGACAGGCGTGAACCACCACACCCAGCACTGTGGTATGTGGTACCAGGGATGAAACTGGGGACCCTGTGCTTACCAGACAAGATGCCAGAACTACTGAGCTAAATCTCCGGCCTTGGTACCTATTTTACAATAAAAAGGGGGAAAACATTCTTTTTTGGCAGATGGAACCCAGGGCCTTGTATGTACTAAGCTTTGCATTTTTTTTCATTTTGAGACAGGGTCTCACTAATTTACCTAAGCTGAGCTCAAACTTGTGATCTTTCTACCTCAGCCTCTCAAAGTGTACTACTATGCTCAGCAACATCTTATTAATTTATCCTGACCCAAAGGCTATCCAAGCTTAAATAATCATCTTTCCAAGTCACTACAGACAATGTCCATCCATTCCTCTTTCCCTTCTTGTATTTTTCCAAGACAGGGTCTCACTATGCAGGCCAAGCTGGCCTCAGACTTGCAGTGATCTTCCTTGGCTTCCTAAGTGCTAGTTAGTCTTTTACTTTTTGGAGACAGGGTCTCGCTTTGTAGTTCAGGCTAGCCCTGAGCTCACTATGTAGTCCAGGCAAGCCTCGAACTCAGCAATCCTCCTGCCTCTGCCTCCCGAGTGCTGGGATGACAGGTGTGAGCCACCACACCTGGCACTGTGGTATGTGGTACTGATTGCCAGTATTATTGTATGTGGTTGCCAGGGATGGAATCAGGAACCTTGAGCTTGCTAGGTAGGCTCCAGAACCACTGAGCTAAATCGCCAGCCCTGGTTAGTCTTTTATGTATTCCCTCACTATACTGTTTTAACATACCTCTAGCTTTTCCTATTTCTGAATGTCTGCTATATTCAAGGCAGCATGCTACATACAAGTGACAGGGGCATCACGATGGTCAACACAGGGAGCCTGTCCTTAGGGAACTTGGAGCCTGGACGTGGCGAAATGCTAAGTGACCTGGAGAATGGATTAACAAAACCATCTCCTGAGGACTTGGAGTCGGAGGAGATCCAGGCAGGTCTAGGAACGCTGCTGCCAGTAAGAGGCTTGGGCTGGCCCAGGGCTCTGCGTTCTTTAGCTGCCAGGCTTCTCCCACTGCAATCAAGCTCTCGGCCTGCTCTGCTGGAGGAGGAGGGCGGACTGATGCTGTGGAACTCAGGAGCTCCGGTGCTCCTTTACTTGCTCAAAATCATGTGGTCAAATGGGCTTTTAGAGGCTGCGAGACGCCATGGATGAAGCTCAGTGGCATAACATCTGTCTAACTAGCTCAAGGTCCTGAGTCCAATCTCTGGTAGAAAAAAAAAAATTACGACAGAAGCTGTGGTAAGGTCCCAAGTAACCACAGTGTCTCTGCCCCAGTAGATGGGAAGCAGATCCTTCAATAAATGTCCACAGATTCACCTAGCTTTGCATGACTTCTTTGCTGGCAATCTGAATCCTAGTCCTCTGGCTCTACACAGGTCTCTACCATGGAGAACAGAGACAAAAGAAAAGGCAGAAATCTACTCGATGCATTGTTAAAAAGTAAGAATCCCAGAAAAAGGCTTTGATGTGAAGAAGAAATATAAGTTGAATTCATAAATCCCACTTGATCATTTTCTGTATGTTATTCATTCCCTTCTTTCCTTGACAATCAAAATCTGGTCTGTGTCTTTCTTTTCTCTTTCAGAGATGTGATCAACCCTAGACATTACTGTATAAACTGCTGGCAGGACACCTAGCGCTCATCCCATTGGGGGGCATCACGCTACCAAAACGCCAGCTGGAACCACAAGAAAAAAGTATCTCTCTTTACATTTGTTTTCCTATTTTTCCCTCCTTGCTAGACATCCAATTAGCTAGACAAACCACAGAAATCTAAATCTGAACAAACAAAAAGGAAGTGCAGCATGGAGAACAGCAGTGTGGAGAGCACTGTGGTCGCCTCACCCTGAGTCTCTTGATCCCCGCGCGTGTGATCTGCTGGCAGTCATAGAGTTCGATCCGCTCCAGGCTGTGGCAGCTCTTCAGGTGCTCCAGGGATGCGTCTGTGATGAGCGGGCAGTTGTCCAGCTCGATCACCTCCAGCTGATCATGCGCACAGGCCCCATTCCCCAGGTGGCGGATGCCATCATCTGTGATGAGCTCACAGTGGGACAAACTCTGCAGCCACAGGAAAGGAGGACAGGTGTGCACCATTTAGAGGGAGCACTGCCTGTGTGACTGGGTGAATACAGAACTATCACTGAACCTGTACCTGAGGGAATGAAGGAGGCACCTAGAGGTGCTGGGACCTGTGTATAGCAATCCACGATCCACTTTTGTGTCATTCTAAATGTATTTTATAAATTCATGTAATGACTGTAAACTTCACGAATAAAGCAAGGTAACTTTAAAAATTCCCCCTCCCAAAATGAACACTTTTCTTTTCACTAAGAATGAGCAGGGATCCAATTTTTATGCATAAAATTCTCTGGAATCTGAACTAAATACTATTTGGTGTGGGGCCTGACTCATCACTGAGGTCATCTCACGTCATCTCATCAATTTTTCCATCTATTTTTGGAAGATGTGAACTCAACTTTTTTTTTGAGACAGGGTCTCACTTTGTAGTTCAGGCTGACCCTGAGCTCACTATGTAGCCCCGGCAAGTCTCGAACTCAGCAATCCTCCTGCCTCTGCCTCCCAAGTGCTGGGATGACAGGCGTGAGCACTTTGGTACTGGGGGATCGAACTCAGGGCCTTGTGCTTGTCAAGGAAGATCCTGGAACCATTAAGCTAAATCTATGGCCCTGAGCTCTTGACTCAATTTAGGAGTATGGGGCTACTAAGCAGTCCAGCACCCAGAGTGTTGGGATTAAAGGTATGCACTATCACACCCAATAAAGCACTTTCCTAAAGAATCACTGATCGTAGCAGGAAGGAGAAACTGGTATATAAGGACTGGATTGTTTCTGTTTTATAATAACACAGAGTCCGAGGTGAAATTCATGGTTGTCTCAACCATCTTATCCTTTGGGTCTCCGGCAATGTAAGTGTCTAGATGCCTCTCAGCCTGGACGGTGCTTCCTGAGGGGAAAGAGTCAATCCTGTCCGTTCTCAAGCCCTCAGCATCGACACTGCAGTGTATACCTCTTGTTCTTGTCTTACTCCCTGTCACTGAAACCTTCCCTGGTCCTGTGGAAGCTGTCCACTCAGGGAAGTGTACTTTGCCAAAATGGTGCCAGACACTGAGAAGAAAGTGACAGCTGTTCCTAACTTTGCATAAACCACAGAACTGTGTTTTCATCCAGAAAATACATACATTTTGAGTTAAACTCACCAATACTTGAAGTCGAGGACAGTGTATAGAAAGCTGAATTAATGTGCTATCAGTTATCTGAAAGAAACATGTATGTTTAAGTATAATTCCAAATAGTCATATTTCCTTCTTGACTGTTCTTTTTTTTTTTTGAGACAGGTCTGGCTTTGTAGCTCAGGCTGACCCTGAGCTCACTATGTAGTCCAGGCTGGCCTCGAACTCACAGCAATCTTTCTGCCTCTGCCTCCCAAGTGCTGGGATTACAAGGATGAGCCACCACACCTGGCATTGTTGTATGTGGTTACTGGGATTGAACTCAAAACATTAAGTTTGCTGGGCAGGTGCTGGAACCACTGAGCTAAATCTCTCACCCCTCCTTAACTATTCTTCAAGTTTGGATATCTTCAAAAAAACGGATCCTAAAATGGACTCAAAAATTGTTTATGAGATAGAGTTTCAATATCACTAAGTGGCTGGACTTGAACTTGTGATCCTCCTGCCTCAGTCTCCCCAGAGGGTAGGGATTACAGGCTTGCACCACTAGATCCAGGTTGTACCTTGCATATTTATTTTTACTGTTTAAAAGTTTATTATTCTTTTATTTATTTTTTTTCTGCTTTTTTGAGACAGGGTCTCGCGTTGTAGTTCAGGCTGGCCCTGAGCTCACTATGGTGCCCAGGCAAGCCACTGCGAACTCAGCAATCCTCCTGTCCCTGCCTCCCAAGTGCTGGGATTACAGGCGTGAGCCACCATGTCCGGCATTGTGCTATGCGGTGTTGACTGTTGGTGGGCGTGTCTCCACGCCCAGCATTATATGTGGTTACCGGGGATCGAACTCAGGTCCTGGCGCTTGCGAGGCAGGCGCCAGAACCACTGAGCTAACCCTCCGGCCCAGTTTATTATTCTTTCTAGAGCTCCTCATCTTAAATTTTTTTCCAATCAAATAATATGAAAAATCTTTTTGTGGGGTAGGGTAATGGAGATCGAATCTAGAGTCTTTGCAGTGAACTATATCTTTGCTCCTTAAAATTTCTTTCTTTTTTTTTGGGACAAGGTTTTGCTAAGTTGCTAAAATTGCCCAGACTATATGAACCTCATGCCTCTGCTTTCCAGACTGCTGGGGTTAAAGATTTGCACACCTGGCTGAAAAATCTTAAAGCTGGTTATAAAAGAAATCATTGATAAGGGCAGAATTCCAGAGTATAAACTCTCCAGGGCTAACGAATGGATTCACCCAGGATCCAATTAAGATAAAAAATAGCAGTGCTACAGAGCAATATACTAGTGTAACTAGAATCACAACTCTGCAAATAAAATGAAAACAACATTTCCAAAAAATGAGGTAGGGTCTTGCTGTGTTCCTTAGGTTAGCCTTAAATCAGGTAACTGGGACTATGGCACAGGAGAGTATACCCACCATAAGGAAAAACTTTAATAGCTTTATGACCTTGGACAGCCTTTCTTTCTAGTGGCAGTATGACCATAGCATCCATTTTCATAGTTCAAGACACATGCCATGGCCCGCCTGGGGTGAATGAAGACAGCTCAGTGAGTGGACAGGCAGGGCCACTGCAGGTACTTCAAGGTCCTATACCCAAAGGGATTTATGTGCAGATTATGAAAACCCTAACACAGTGTATCTGTGAATAAAGTCCTGCAATCTTACCTGAACACACTCTTCCAGGTCCATCTTTTCAAGCTCATGGCAATTCTATGAAGTACAAATCAAATAACACTATATAAATACTTAAAACATGGGAAAACTTTACAGCCAGAAAATTAAGAGGTGGTATTAAATATACCAACAAAATCTTAGTGTTTCAGAGTTGTTGTTACTGTAAAGTCACTATTTTTTTTTTTTTTTGGTACCAGGGATCGAACTCAGGACCCTGTACTTGCCAGGCAGGGATGGCACCATGGAGCTAAATCCCCAGCCCTCACTTTTTATCTTATTCTATTAATTATACATTTAAAAGGCTTTGATCATAGTGACATTTTTCAATTTTTTTTTTTTGAGACAGGGTCTCACTTTGTATCTCAGGCTGGCCTTGAGCTCACTATGTAGCCCAGGCAAGCCTCGAACTCAGCAATCCTCCTGCCTCGGCCTCCTGGGTGCTGGGATGACAGGCATGAGCCACAATGGCTGGCACTGTGGTGTGTGGTACTGATTGCTTGTGAGCGGGTGTGAGGTACTTTGTGCATGCTAGGCAGGCGCCAGAACCACTGAGCTAAATCTCCAGCTCCCACATTTCTTCAATTTTTCCACATGTAAGTAACATAAATGCACAGGCCCAAATTCTGCTGATGTTGAGCTAATAATACAGAGATACTTTCAACCATTAAGTAACTGGACGACAGGAAACAATTATGTCCTCCTTTAGTTGGGTGTGCAGGCCCTTACCAATTAGCACTCTATTATTCTGCCAGTAAGTGAATGACCTTCCTTCTGTTCCACAAAATTGGTCAAAGCCAGTTTCTGTTACTATTTTTTTTCCTCCCTTCTCTCTCCTCCTCTCTCTCTTTTTTTTTTGCGATACTGGAGAAGTGAGACCAGATCTCGTGCATGCCAGGCAAGTGCTCTACTATGGTGTTATACCTCAGCTCTTTCCCAGGATTTCCCTCCCACCCCAGGATTTTTTCTGATACAGTGTCTGTTCTCATGACTTCGCTTCCTTCCCCCATAGGCATGTATTAACTACTGTGCTTAGCCATGGAGTTATTTACTGATTGATTGAGACAAGGTCTGAGCTCACTATGTAGCCCAGGCACATCTGGAACTCAGCAATCCTTCTGCCTCTGCCTCCCGAGTGCTAGGATGACAGGCGTGAGCCACCATGCCCAGCTGTGGCATGTGGTTACTAGGGATCAAACTCAGAACCTTGCACTTGCAAGGCAGACGCCAGAACCATGGCCCTTTCCAAAACAGTTTTTTTTTTGAGACAGGGTCTTGCTTTGTAGTTCAGGCTGGCCCTCAGCTCACTATGTAGCCCAGGCAAGCCTCGAACTCAGCAATCCTCCTGTCTCTGCCTCCCAAATGCTGGGATTACAGGCGTGAGCCACCACACCCGGCCTCCAAAACAGTTTTTATGACACTAGGGATTGAACCCATGACCTTTGTACTTAGCTGTATGTATTTCCAGCCTTTTAATAAATCTGACAGAAGCCAGAGATGGTGATGCATACCTTTAATTCAAGCACTTGGGAGGTTAAGGCAGGAAGATCACCTTAAATTCAAGGCCAGCCTGGGCTATAGGAGACCCTGTCTCATAAAACAAAAATTTTGAGATAAGGAATTTCTAAATTGCCCAGGCTTGATTTGAACATGTCATCTTCCTGCTTCAGCCTCTTGAATGCTAAGATTACAGCATGCAGCACTGTTCGTGGTTGGCAGTTTGTTAATGGCATCAGCAGGTTTGTCTCTACAAAGACAAGAACCCTCCCTCCCAGCTTCAATTCTTTTATTTTTTTTAATGCAGTACTGGGGATCAAACTTAGGACCTTGCACTTGCCAGATAGGCATGGTGCCACTGAGTTACATCCCAGGAACTCATACCCCCAATCTGAGGCCAAGATGCATTTTACTTGCTACTCATTTTTCTGAAGCAAAAATTCCAAACAAAAACTCCAGCAGCAAACCTGTAGACCCAGGAGAAAACACTCACCCTGGCCAATGTGGTGAAACCCACATCTGTTAGTTGAGAACATCTTGCAACTTCTAATATTCTGTTAAAAAAAAAAAGTCAAAATTAAGGTTTGGTTCCTGACGACTATTTTATTAAAGGAGGATTTGAAGAAAACAATCTCCTATTCTCCCAGGGCTTTGTACAGAGGAGTGACGTTTAGACTAAGCAAGTCTGTGTACAGAACTTGCTATGTATTTCGCAGAATCAGCATCGCTTGTCCTGAGAACACCACATTTCAGGGCAGTTGCACTGAAGCTCAGAGGAGTCTAATGTAGCTTGTGGTTAAGGCCAAGCGTACTAAAAGCCTACTTGCTGGCATACTGCATACCCCCAGAAGGCAGCCTGCTCCTAGAAAACAAAGGAAATGGAGATAAATACTCTACTTCAGTTAATCTGTTGTGGGAGTAATTTACTTATTTTCTCTTTTTTGAAAATGTGGTACCAGGGATCAAACCCAGGACCTTGTGCTTGCCAGGCAGATGTGATGCCACTGAGTTACACCCCTGCCCACCTTGCTATTTTTTTCCTCCTTTCTAATTTTTTTTTTTTTTGAGACAGGCTCTCGCTTTGTAGTTCAGGCTGGCCCTGAGCTCACTATTTAGGCCCAGGCAAGCCGCAGCGAACTCAGCAATCCTCCTGCCTCTGCCTCCCGAGTGCTGGGATTATAGGTTTACAGGTGTGAGCCACCACGCCCGGCTCTGTGGTATGTGGTATTGATGGCTGGTGGGCGTGAGTCTCCACGCCCAGCATTGTATGTGGTTACCGGGGATTGAACTCAGGGCCTTGCGCTTGGCGAGGCAGGTGCTGGAACCACTAACACTCCGGCCCCATTCCTCCTTTCTATTTTAACTGTAGGTTCACTCACATATTTCTTCCGTGAACCTCAGGGCCTTGTGCTTGTTAGGCAGGTGCAGTGTCACTGATCATTCACTCGGATTTAAATCAGTTTTTTAGAAGGTAAAGAAGGGCTCACTTCATTTCAGGTCTGTCCCAAATATGAAATTCCGTACTTATGAGTATTTCCTGCCTCTCCCCACAGGTCCTAAGGATGCCCAGTTGAGAATGAACCACTTATACAAGATGAACCTGGAGGCAGCATATACCTGTAATCCCAGCACTCTGGGAGGATGAGGCAGCAGAATCACAAATTAGAACCGATCTGGGCAGTTTAGTGATTTTGTGAGACCTTGTCTCAAAAATAGGAAAAATGGCCAGGGAGATTATAGAGTGAGATTAATTTTGAGTAGTGCCCCAAACTCAAAAACCATGAACTTAAATATCTAAAAACTGCACTGGGGAATCAAAAATAGGTTTATTCAGCTTGGCATGCTGGTGGACACCTGTGATCCCAACACCCTGGAAAGCTAAGGCAGGAAAATCACAATTTCTAGCCTACCTCGGGCAAGTTAGCGACTTAAGTGAGATGCTATTTCAAAACAAAACAAAAAAGGATGTAGATTAACTCAGAGTGAAGGCCTTAGGTTCAATCCTTGGTTACACACACACACACACATACACATGCAAGTATGCACGCACAACAAGGGGACACACACACACAGTGCCTTTAGTCTGAGAAAAATCTGATGACATCTGTACTGTCTGATGGTACCAGGTATATATGCTGTCTGCTTATAAATTACCTATTAAAGTTAAAAGAACTAAAGCTAAAGTACCAAAAAGCAATTAAAAGTCAATCAGAAATGAATGAATGTTATATCCAGTGGGAGAGCATGAGCTGAATGAAATAGACCTATTTTTTTAAGTACTAAGGATGGAACTCAGGACCTTGGGCATGCTAGGTAAGTTCCCATCACTGAGATACATCCTCCTCCCTCTTAAAAACTGTACTTTGCCATGAAGAATACAATCATGTATTACAAACATGTATTAAAAAATTGTATCTTGGGCCGGAGGGTTAGCTCAGTGGTTCCGGCGCCTGCCTCACAAGCACAAGGTTCCTGAGTTCGATCCCCGGTGACCACATATAATGCTGGGCGTGGAGACTCACACCCACCAACAATCAACACCGCATACCACAATGCCGGACGTGGTGGCTCACGCCTGTCATCCCAGCACTCGGGAGGCAGAGACAGGAGGATTGCTGAGTTCGCGGTGGCTTGCCTGGGCACCATAGTGAGCTCAGGGCCAGCCTGAACTACAAAGCGAGACCCTGTCTCCAAAAAAGCAAAAAAAAAAAAAAAAATTGTATCTTGAGATAGGGTTTTGCTAAGTTGTCCAGGCTGGTGACCTTGTGATCCTCCTGCTTTGAGTCTCTCCAGCAGCGGGGATGACAGCTATGAGCCACTATGCCCAGCTGAAGTACAAGTCTGGCTGTGAGAGCCTTTCTGTTCTTGAGCTGTAAGTACTCTACCACAGATTTCTGATACTAATGATTTTGATTAGTTTATGTTCTACTAGGAGATTTTGATACTGCAGGCAAGTGTTTTATCATCAATTATGGCTACACTTATTACCAGGTAAATCATCAAAAAAAAATTTTTTTTGAGACAGGGTCTCGCTTTGTAGTTCAGGCTGGCCCTGAGCTCACTATGTAGCCCAGGCAAGCCTCCAACTCAGCAATCCTCCTGTCTCTGCCTCCTGAGTGCTGGGATGACAAGTATGAGCCACCACGCCCAGTACTGTGGTGTGTGGTAGTGATGGCTGGTGGGCGTGAGCCACCACACCCAGCATTGCATGTGGTCACTGGGGATCGAACTCAGGACCTTGCGCTTGCGAGGCAGGCACTGGAACCACTGAGCTAAATCTCTGGCCCCAATCATCAAAAATTTTTAGGAAGTCTTCTTGCTTTATAATTGTTGTAGGTAAGAAAAGTGGTTTCATGGGGTCCAGAGCCAGAATACCTGACTGTGAACTCTTATTCCTGCCCCTGCTGGCTCTGAGACCTTGAGCAGTTAGTTCACTTTACCATATCTTGGTTTTCCCATCATCAATAACATGGATACAACAGTGCTTACAGGATGTTATGGAGGTTACATGGATTATTTGCTTTGATTGTAAAGGAAATAAGTCAATACCTAAAGTGTAATGTGTTGCTTATTTATTTGTGGGTCACCCATATGGAAGGTAAATGGTCCACATTCAGCTACATCCCCAACTCTTACAGTTATTTATCTTTAAATTTTGAAGAGGTTTGCTAAATTGTGCAGATGTGCTCCAACTTGTGACCCAAATACCTGAGGCTATAACTGGGTGTTACTGTGGCTGGCATCAACATTACTTTAAAAAGCAAAAATAGCAGCCACATATAGTGACATATATGTGTAGTCCTAGCTACTCATGAGGCTGAGGTGTGAAGACTGAGGTTCAAAGCCAGCCTTGGCAACTTAGAAAGCCCTTATCTCAAAAAATATAAAAAGGAGGGACAGGATATAGCTCAAAGGTTCCATGCCTCCTTGGAAGATATAAGGTTCTAAGTTCAATCCTTGGTACCGCCAAAAAAAAAATTACATATAAATAAACAAAGGGCTGGGGACAGAGCTATCCTCCATAAGAGCTCCATTAGTCCATGGTGGATTGCTTGCCCAGTATGTGTAAGGTCCTGGTTCCATCTCTAGTTCCGCAAAAATTCTAAATATCAAAACAAAACACAACAGGCTGAGATTTAGCTCAGTGGTACTGGTGCCTGCCTAGCAAGCGCCAAGGTCCCTGGTTCAATTCCCAGTAACCACATACAACAATTCCGGGAGTGGTGACTCACGCCCACCAGCAATCAGTACCACACACCACAATGCTGGGCGTGGTGGCTCATGTCGGTCATCCCAGTACTCGGGAGGCAGAGGCAGGAGGATTGCTGAGTTCGAGGCTTGTCTGGGCTACACAATGAGCTCAGGGCCAGCCTGAATTACAAAGTGAGACCCCGTCTCAAAACAAAAACAAAAACAAAAACTAAACCAACAATTTAAAAAGTACACAGAGATCATTTCTATTCACTACAAAACTATAATCAGTATGGATTTGACACTATGTGCACACTAAAATGGAATTCTTAGAATATAACCAAACAGTCCTACATTCAAACAGAGACCAAGAACCACAGAGAAACAAGGCTACTATAAAAGACCATCAGCACAAAAGAGGCCAACCTGTAGTATTGTTCCACATTGCCACACGTTAGGCACTATTAGGGATCATATGAAAGCACAAATGACATGCTAGAGTTCCAAGAAACAAACATGGATGAAGGAGGCTCTTATTGGTCTTCCTTGACTGTTTCCAGCTACATAAGAAATACTTACCTAAGCCGAGGGCAGTTCTGACCTAGCGCGTTCAGGATGGCGTCTGTGATGTTGGAGCAGCCAGAGGCACAGAGGGACTGCAGCTTATGGCACCCTCTGCATATAGTGATAAGACCTTCATCTGTGATTTGCTACAAACAACAGACAGAGATATCAGTAACTCAGCAGAATAAAAAGAAGGACAAAAACAATACTTCTGTGAAAAACCACAAAAAAGAAATCTAGGCAGGTGTACTATTAATCAGCTAGCTGACCTATCTGCTAAAAGAAACAGAATACACTTTGTTTCTTCTCTGGACTTCTTTCTGATGTAGTCTGCAAAAGGATCTGTGCTCCCTTCTGGTAGAAAGGGAAGCTAGAATGAAATTCTTTTAAATTAATGAGAGTAGGAACAAAAGAGGTTATGTCAGGATGTATATTCAATCAATGATTTTAAAACCTAGAAAACAGGCCAAAACAGTAGTATTTTTTTTTTTTTTTTTCTTTTTGGAGACAGGGTCTCGCTTTGTAGTTCAGGCTGGCCCTGAGCTCACTATGGTGCCCAGGCAAGCCGCCGCGAACTCAGCAATCCTCCCGTCTCTGCCTCCCGAGTGCTGGGATTACAGGCGTGAGCCACCACGCCCAGCATTATATGTGGTTACCGGGAATTGAACTCAGGTCCTTGCGCTTGCAAGGCAGGCA